>AWOL01S0475657.1:0-15506 GCA_000715115.1 Nicotiana otophora
GGCCACATAATAATTGTGCGGTCCGCACATTGCTTGAACCTCATATGCACACTCTATGAACTTCTGCTCTTGGGTACCTTCTGCGGCTGCACAGTATTTGTATGGTCCGCACATTGCACTTTGGCTTTGATGGATTTCCTTCACATTCTGCGGCCGCAAATGGAATTTTGCGGTCCGCACTTTAAGCCTTTGCCCCTGATTGTTGTCCTTGAGTTTAGATCACTCCTATTTGAGCTGGATTTCATCTTTATTGATCATTTTCCAATGCTCCTGCAATTAAACATATTTCATCAGTTTTTGGGAATTCAATTAAACACTTTTGGACTAAAACAAAAGCTAAAAGGCGCTAATAAGTAGTCAAAATCCCCACTTATCAATGACCCCTGTTGTGGTGAAACTCACCTCTAGAAGGAACACCGCTGAAACCACCGGAACCACGAGGCCTTTTGGCCTCCCTCTCCTCACGCTCCTGACTATAGACCATCTCTAGCAAAACGCAACTGATAGGTGAGGCCATCAATGAACCTCCTAATCCTCTCCCTCTCAGTGGGAACACACCAAACTACGTGACGAGCCAAATCTAAAAATCTCATCTCATACTGGGTCATTGACATGCCCTCTTGATGTAGCTGCTCGAACTGCCTGCACAGCTCCTCCGTGCGGGTCTGCGGCGCAATCTTCTCCAAGAAGCGAACAGGTAATCCATGCCATAAAAGTGGTGCGACACTGACTGGCCTGCTTCTCTCATAGGCCTCCCACTATCTGAAGGAAGCCCAGGAAACTGAAAAGTAGTAAACCAGACCCCACATGTCTCAAAAATACTCGTCATACGAAGACTCTGCTGGCACCTATCCAAGAAGTCCTGGGCATCTTCTGACTCAGCCTTACTGAATGATGGACGCTGGAGTCTCCCAAACCTCTCAAGTCTCTTCTGCTCATCATCACTCATAACGGGACCCACCTGGGCCTGAGCAGTTGCATCTGGCTGGGCTGGTAGCACCCCCAGTGTTTGAAGTCCCTGCATCACATGCTCTGAAGTACGGGCGGCGGAAGTTTGAGTAACTCCCCCGGCCTGCAAAGTGGCTGGCATGGTCTGAACAGAAGTCGCCTATGCGAGGCTAGTGCACACAGTCAATATCTAAGCCAAAGCATCCTGAAGGCCTCGAATCACAATGGGCACAGCTGGTGCGTGAACTGGCCCTACTAGCTCATCCACATCTGGAGCCTGCTCGTGAGATAGGGAAACTGGTGGATCTGCAGCGGCTGCTCTATCTGCTGTACGAGCTGCACCTCTGACCCTACAACGGCCCCTACTATGACCTCGACCTCTCGTGGCCCTAGCAGGTGGTACCAGTGGATGTCCTTACGGTCCGGCACCAAGTGTCCTTACCATCAGTGAGAGAATATAATAACAGAAGTTTAGTCGTCGGGATAAATAAATTCGCACGACAAAAATACAAGTATGTGAAGCTTTTCTAAGATAAGTATAGATGTCTATGTACTGATCCGCAAGACTATACTAAACCTGCTCATGATTGGTGAGACCTATGTAACCTAGGCTCTGATACCAACTTGTCACGACCCATAACATAGCCTGTCGTAATGGCACCTAACATGGTACTAGGCAAGTCGACACCACAAAGCAATTCCAACACTTTTAAATAAAAAATAAACACCCACTTATTTCTCCCAGTCAAGGTCTGCGGACGCCGGGAATCTACATCGAAATCTTTGAATGACTAAGCTGCTCTGATAATCAACACCCACCGTGTCCGGAAACACATTGATCTGCACACGAAGTATATGGTGTAGCGTGGGTACAACCAACTCAGTAAGTAACAAGACTAACTATTGTACTGAAAGTAGTGACGAGCTTCACGTGTACAGTTTAATTACAGAATTACAGTACAGGAAGGTAGGCATGCTTTCAAGTTCGGCAGTTAAAGACAAAATAGTTAAATCATGTCAAGTTCAATTGAAATAGGATATGGCACATCTCAGTAACTACATTACAGTTATATATGCCAACTGATGTACAAATAGTAATGGAATCATGTGCATGCTCTCAGAGTATCAGTCACTCAGTCCTCCCATTCACCCCAACCTCACAGCCACTTATTTTTCCCAGTCGCTCGGCACTCGCGCTCAGTAGGTACCTGCGCTCACTTTGGGTGTGTATACTCCAGAGGGGCGATTCCAGCCCAAGCGCTATAATAAGCCAATCATAGCATGAATCAAATAAGCATGCTATGACGTGCAGCCCGCTCCCATAAATATCCTCACAGTCAGGCCCTCGACCTCACTCAGCCATCAATCTCTCCAACCTACCGGGCTCTCAAGAATCATGATAATCATCCAAACAACGATGATATAATGTATCAATAAATAACAACAAAGACTGAGATATAGTATGCAAGCAAAAACTGTGATTAAGTACAAAATGGCAATTTAGCAGATAATTCAACATGTAACACAACCTCTGAGGGTTCCTACAGTACCAACACATAGACTAATCATGATTTCTAACATGACTTGCAGCTCAATTTCTCTAACACATAGTGAATATACGTATAACAAAAGATTATTCAACTATACAGTTCCATGGAATTGACCAAGTCATAATTCCTGCAGTGCAGGTCCACACGCTCGTCACCTAGCATGTGAATCACCTCAACACCAATCACATAACACATAATTCGGAGTTTAACACCCTCAGAACAAAGTTTAGAACTGTTATTTATCTCAACCCATGTAAAAAACTACTCCAACACACCCTTTCCTCGCGAATCGCCCTCCAAATATCTCAAATTCAAGCCATAAACAGTTCAATATAATCAACATGAGCTAAAGGAATCAATTCCATAAGAAAATACAAGTCAAAAAGCCAACTCAAAAGTTGGCCCCGAGGCCCACATCTCGAAATCCAATAAAAGTTATAAAATACGGAAGCCTATTCAACCACGAGTCTAACCATACCAAATTTACAAAAATCCAACGGCAAATCGACACCCAAATCCCCAATTTAAACTCATCAAATCCCTAACATCAAACTCCAAAATTACACCTCAAAACCATACAATCTAGGTGGGAAATTCAATAGGGAAGCATAGTTATTAAATAAATTTAACCACTAGTAACTTACCTCAAGAATCCCTTCAGAATACCTCTCAAAAATCGCCTAAGCCCGAGCTTGAAATGTCCAAAATGATGAAAATCTCGGAAACCCTCGAATTTAAACACTGCCGAGGAATTTTCGTACCTGCGGAGCCTGGGCTCCCTCCTGCGCATCTACTTTAATGGATAAAACCACGTACCTATGGAACCCACTTAACTGGCGACTCTCGCACCTGCGGTCCCAGCCTCGAACTTGTGGGACCGCATATGTGAACCTTCTTTTTTTGTGCGACGCCCCTGCTGCCTAACAAAATTCGCTTCTGCGGTCGACCTTAGGTAGATGCGCATCCGCATCTGCGGAAGCTCTTCTGTACCTGCGACCGCTGCACAATCCTGTCATGACCACTCCTGCGCTCCCTTGCTTGCACCTACGATCAAAGCTCTGCAGGTGCGATTACACCAGAACTGGTGAGCTTCAGCAGTCACCCAACTCCCAACTTGATCCGATAATCGTCAGAACTCAACTCGAGGCCTCCGGGACCTCAACAAAAAAAATACCAACAAGTCCTAAAACACGATACAAACTTAGTCAAGCCCTCATATCGCCTCAAACAATGCTAAAACCATGAATCGCGCATAGATTCAAGGTTATGAACTTTTGAACTTATAACTTCTACATTCGATTCTGAAACCTATCAAGTGACATCCGATTGACCTCAAATTGTGCACACTAGTCACAAATGACAAAATGGACCTGCTCCAACTCCCAGGACCCCGATCCGAGCCCGGTAATCACAAAGTTAACTTTCGGTCAAACCTTTAAATTATTAACTTTCGCCATTTCAAGCCTAATTCAACTACGGGCCTCTAAAATCACCTAACAAAGCTAACAGAACCATTGAAAGTTCATTCCGGAGCCATTTACAGACAAATCAACATCCGCTGAACCTTTCCAACATAAGCTTCCAACATTGAGAATAAGTGTCTCAATTCATTCCGA
Organism: Nicotiana otophora; assembly: GCA_000715115.1. NCBI lineage: Eukaryota > Viridiplantae > Streptophyta > Magnoliopsida > Solanales > Solanaceae > Nicotiana > Nicotiana otophora. The sequence goes on from AWOL01S0475657.1 coordinate 4,115, forward strand.
AACCTCTTCAGACTCGAACCAACTGCCCCGGCAAGTCACATAACAACAATTAAGTAGGGAACGAGCAGTAAATGGGGGAACGGGGCTACAACTCGTAAAACGACCAGCCTGGTCGTTATAGAGTGCCAAGTAAAGACTATTATATATCAATTAAATCTTATTTACAATATGTTTAGTTGGAGTTGAAAATTGGCATTAGAGAAGTATCTGCTGTTGTTTATTGAACTAGAACTTGTATTCTGGTTGTGAAAGGTATTTACCATTATTTTGAGATGTAGGTTTGAATAGATGTAGCTTTCTATTTAGTCATGTATATCTTTGAGGGAATTGTTTTTTTATAAATGTCATTTTACTGCGAGAAAATATAATTCTTGGTACTTGGATGCTTTTGGTTTCCCAGCTAGCTTGCTCTAATATTCTTCATGTTGCTACTTGTGGAAAAATGAGCAGGGGGCTAATTTGTGTAGTTTAAATTGGGATCTACTTCTTCATATTATCTTTTACAATTGCAAAAGTGATTTGTTGGTTAGACCTCTTGTATGCATATACATTACAGTGAAAAATGTCTGTGAATTTCCTTATACAATATTTATAGGTTGTGAAGATCTAACGAGTTTAATTAGTCTATAAGTTATAGAATCTTATAGGATGGTTCATATACATATTCACAAACATCTTATAAATGCTTGTTACTTCTGATTGTTATTGAACTGGACATATGAATGCGTGTTACTTCAGCAAGCATTTCTTCTCGAGTTAACTTTTACCTCCAAGTATGGTCTTCTTGATCCCTGGACATTGCTTACCTTGAATATTAGTTTTGGTAATTTGAATATATTACATAAGATATCCATGGATTATGGTGATAAAAGTTGGATGAATCTCCTAAGATGGACGAATGAGTATATCTGTGGACTGAATAATTTTCTTGATAATGCATATAAATGAGCCGCCCAGGGAAATGAAATATTATTCCCTTTCAAAAAAGTACATTAATCGCTATTGGAATTATAGAAATGTGGTGGATGATCATTTGATTGTTCATGGCTTTATTGATTGTAGCGACCCAACCAGTCGTTTTGTCCTTTAGCGTTCCATTCTATGGTTTGAGACTTCGAGTAGATTCATATTATATATTATGACTTGCGTATATGGTTGGTTTTAATTTTCGAGCGGTTTGGGATTGATCTAGAAGAATGATTCTCGTTCTATTAGCTTTAAGTTGGAAGAGTTGATCAAGGTTTGACTTTTGGGTAACGGACTCGGAATCAGATTTTGATTATTCCGATAGGTTCATAGAATAAATTTGGACTTGTACGTATGTTCGGATTTGGTTTCGGAGGTTCCTAGAAGAATTCAACACTATTTGTCAAAAGTTGGCAATTTGAAGAACTTAAGAGTTCATAAGTTTGACCAAGAATTGACTTTGATGTTATTAGAATCCAATTGGAATTTGGAGACTTTGGATAGGTCGATATAGTTGAATTGATCTTGTGTACAAAGTTTGGAAGTAATCTGTCATGACCCGATGTCCACTATAGGCGTTGATGGCACCCAACATCGCCGCTAGGCAAGCCAACGATGAACTATCCAATTAATTGTTCATTTTAATATTTTTAAAGTCATTGATTTTATTTAATAACGAAGCAAATAATAGGTAATCGTAGTAGTGTAAAACATAAACTAAACATGAGAATAACTAGTGAATTTAATAATCAAAAACCTTGAATATCTACTAGAATTTTTCAAAACCTCAGTGTCACAAATGCACGAGCATCTAGTAGAATACACAAAACTCGCTAAAACTATTGCCTTAAATAGAATAGAAAGAAATAGTAAATGTAACAAGAGGAGGCTCAGGGTGCTGCAGAACGGAGCATGAGAAGCAACTCACCACTAGGCATCCGGGTAATGCGGATGCACGCCTGGACGAATACCAAATGTACCTGCTTCAAAACCTGCACTATCTGTGCAGAAGTGTAGCGTGAGTACGTAAACAACTTGTACCCAGTAAGTATCTAGTCTATCCTCGAAGAAATAGTGACGAGGGGCTAACATCGACACTTCTTAGTGGTCAATATACACAAGTGCAAGAATTATAAGTAGACATGAAATACAACAGCAAAAATGGAATAAGAGGCATTAATTAAATAATTCTTTAACAAAATAAAAAATTAAGAAGTTCCCAAGTATCACATGCTAATCTCTACAAGTAAGGGCTAACACGTAACTAAAATTTCTCAAGTCATGAAGGATACATTGAGTATAATCGGACACCTAGCGATAACACGCACGAGTTATGCCGAGGTCGTACGGCCCAATCCATAACAATCGTGTACATACACTACCGAGGCCGTACGATCCGATCCACCGGAATAGGGAAACTCTTCAGACTACGAATTTTATATTTAACACCCAATGCAAGCCCATAAAAGAATTGTGAATTTTCCATCAATAATTAATCATTCGCCAAATTTCTATGTAATGTAGCTCGGTCTAACATAATATTCAATCAAATTGTTACTTATTAATACAAGTAATTAAACTAACAAGTTGAGTTCAAATAGTGCAAGTATTGTAAAGTCCTATGTCTACCCAAACATACCATGAATTTTAGCTACGTATGGTCTCTCGTCACTTCGTACGTATGTATTTACTCTTACAAGGTTAGGCAATGGATTTACCTCATTTCCATGCCCACTTTCCAGTCCATAAATCACACTAAAACCCTCAAGTCGGCGCCGAGAAATCCAAAACTAGCCAAAGGTTGCACAAACTAATCAATATTTGCAGAAAGAGTTCATAATTTAACTATTAGAGTAATTACAGAACTCAATTTGAAAGGTTCCTAAAATTTACCCTGGGCTCACGTGCCCGAATTCCAGAAGTTTTCATATATAATTGTTACCGATAATCTCTTGAACACAAATATATAATTTCTACCCTATTTCATAATTATTTTCGTGGTCTAATCTCATTTTTATCAAAACCTAGGTTTTTCAAAAAACACATAAAATTCTCACATTTTACATGTTAACATCTACCCATAATCTATGTATTTAACTTACGTTAGGTAGAAATCACTCATCTCATAATGCTTGATGAAAAACCCTCTCCAAGAAGCTTCAAATTCGGCCAACAAAATGAGAAACGGGAGAAATAAGCCTAAGTCCCGACTTTAAAACAAGATTATGCCTAGTTGACCCTTCTTCGCGATCGCGAAAAAGGCCTCGCGATCACGAAGGCAAAGCCTACCCAGGTAATGAAAACCTTCAACTAGAACGTGATATGGTCCTTGCGATCCGGAAGGCTAACCCAGCCCAATCATCGCGGATATGACCTGCCCTTTGCGAACGTGAAGGGCAACGACCCACTGATCCCTGGCCCTCTAACCCTTCTACGCGGGCGCAATGTGGCCATCACGAACGTGAAGGTCATAGGTCCTGAAGCTTAGAGAACGCGACTTGTTGATTACGAATGCGTAGGGTAAATTTCCCAGCCCCCTAAATTCATTCAATGCGAACGCAACACTACCTCCGCGTTCGCGAAGAAGTTTATTTGGGAGTTGACTTTATTGATATTGGAGTCAGAATTCGATTCCAGAAGTTGGAATAGGTGCGTCATGTCAATTATGACTTGTATAAAACATTTCATGTCAATCAGAGTTGTTTTGGTATAAATCGGCATTAGTTTTGAAATTCGAAAGTTCATAAGTTCCTTAGGCTTGAATCGATACGCGGTTTATGATTCTAGTGCTATTTAATGTGATTTGGCACTTCGAGCGCGTTCGTATGATGCTTTAGGACTTGTTGGTATGTTTTGTTAAAGTCCTGGGGGCCTCGGGTGTAATTCAGACCATGTTCGGCGCATTTCGGAACCTTAAGGATTGCTGAAATTACTAGTTTTTCTATAGGTCTGGTTTCCTTCCATGCGTTCGTGAAGGTTTTGCCGTGCTTGCGTAGAGTCTTCAGGGGTTGCTGGAGATTTACCCTTCACGTTCGCAAAGAAGTCCAGGCCGTGGAGGGTCAGTGGGTTTGTCCACTTCGATAGCGAACAGGGATCCGCGTCCGCGAAGAGGAAAGACAGGCTAGGAGGACCTCACGCATTTGGTCTACACGTTCGCGAGTGAGGCTTCGCGATTGCGAAGCTTGGGATATTTGGTCATCACGTTCATGAGTGTGTTCTCGCGTTCGTGTAAGAGGAATTCGGGCAGTAGCAATTTTGTGCTTCCAACGTGAGGCATTTTCCGTGTTCGCGAAGAAGAAATCACTAGGCAGCAAAACTTAAATTTTAAAACGAGGGTTCTATCTCATATTGCTTAATTTGAACCTAAAGAGCTCGGTGTGAGGCGATTATTTCGAGGGTTCTTTAAGGAAATTGTTGGGGTTAGTGATTTTAACTCGGACTGGACTATATTTCATGTATCTATTACTATTTTCATCATATAATTAGGGATTTGATGGAAAAATGATAGAAACTTCCTAGTTGGACTCGTTATCGAATGTGTGTTCGGGTTTTGTAAATTTGGTCAGGTTCCGAGACGCGGGACCAGGATAACTTTTTGAGTTGACTTTTTATTTCTTTGCAAATATCATAACTTTATTATTTGAATTATTTCCTATAGTTTATATTTATAGTATGAAGTTGTTTTGTCTAGATTCGAGCCGTTCATAGTTGGATAATCGAGAGAAAGGCCTACTAGTGGATTGAGTTAGCGTGATTTGAGGTAAGTGACTTGCCTAACCTTGTGTGGGGGAATTACCCCTTAGGATATGTGTTGGGGCTAAATGTGAAAATTGTCAGTTTTAGCTATGTAGATTCGTTTCATGCCGTAATTGAGTTACCTTAACATGTTATAGTCATTACTTCTAGTCTATTTTCACATGTCTACTTGTCTTATTCTCTTACATGCTAATTTCCCTACATGTTTAATTGAAGTTTTTATTTCCTTTATTCCGTATTCATTATTTAATCATTGAACTCTTTAGTTGAAGTTGTTAAATCGTGGAATGTCTTGTTGAGATTTGTATTGAGATATAAAGGCCGTGATTCATATTGAGGCAGAGTGTTAAGTTGTGAAATACCATTCTGTTGAGTTATTCATTCCTGTTGTTATTGTTGAGACTCTTGTGTACATTGTGGTCGAGCGATGGGATCTTTACCATGAAAAGTTTGTTATTGTTTTGTTTCTCTAGCAAGTTGTGATACTGGGCACTTGAGGTGCGATTTGTGATACGTTGTGATATTGATACGCATGCGGTGGTATAAGGTTTGGGGTTGAAGCGCATGTGGTAAGATAAAGTGGGCTTGATATGCATGGCTAGTAGGGGAACTACTAGAAGGCATGCGGTGTGATAAGGTGGGCTAAAATACGGGATGTTATTTCGGGAAAAATGATTTTCAAAACTAAATGTAAAGGCTCCTGCGGTGATATAAGGAAAGATTGTGATTTATTCTTGTGATTTGGGACTATGAGTCGGTATCTTGGCAGTGACTCATGTTGGCATTTCTCCATTTTTGCACTTGTCTTTGGTTGTTGTTTCCTTAGAATATTATTATTCTCCATGTTGCATTAATAGATTTAGTTCCGTGTAGCTAACCTTGATATGCTATTTGTTGTTTCAATTTCATTAATGTCATTATTACACTGCCTTATACTTGTTTAGTCTTTTATTTATTCCAGTAGGGCCTTGACCTGACCTCGTCACTATTCTACCGAGGTTAGGCTTGGCACTTACTAGGTATCGTTGGGGTGTACGCATGCTACGCTTTTGCACATCGTTTGTAGAGATCCAGGTACCTCCTACCAGTCCAAGCATCAGTGAGTTGGGTTCGTGCGTGGAGACTTCAAGGTACACTTGCCAGTGTCCGCAAGTCTCGGAGTCACCCTCTATCTACTTTTATATTTTCCTTCTTCTACTAGTTACAGTTGTATAGGGTTGACAATGATATCGTTGTAGATCTTGTGACTCGATATCACCAGGTTTTGGGGAAACTATATATGTTAAGCAGTGAAGTTTATTCTATATATATATATATATATATATATATATATATATATATATATATGTTGAGCATTTGATAGTTTAATTGCTATTTCAGTTATTTCAGCATGTTGGTTAGGCTTACCTAGTCTTAGATATAAGGTACCATCACGACATCCTATGGAGGAGAAATCGGGGTCCTCACATGTTGGTATCAGAGCTCTAGGTTCATACGTGTTATGAGTTACAAGCAAGTTTAGTAGAGTCTTGCGGATCTATACGGAGATATTTGTGCTTATCTTCGGGAGGCTATGGAACTATTAGGAAAAGTTTCACTTCTTTGATTCCTTATCGTGCGAATTTCTTGACTTCAGAATCTAAATCTCTGTTTTTCTATTCTCTCACAAATGGTGAGGAAACACACAACTGGGAGAGGCTGGGACCGGGGTGGAAGACGAGGACGGGCACTTGGTGCAGCTAGAGCACCTGCCCGAGCGGCTACAGAGAAGCCACAAGTTGCTCCAGTTGGAGAGCAGGCACCTGAGATGCCTGTTACTACCCCTGCACTTCAGGATACTCTCGCCCAGTTTGTTAGCATGTTTAGAACTCTATCTCATGCATGGTTGATTCCACTTGCTTCAGCCACATCTGAGGCCGGGGGAGGAGCACAGACTCCTACAGCACGTACCCTAGAGCTCCAGGTCCAGGTTGACCAGGTCCCAAAGGTCATACTAGTGCAGCCGGTTATCCCAGCTCAGCTCGAGGTTAGGGTAGCAGCTTCTAAGAGGGAGCAACCCAGGGTTTTCTTGAGGAGTGCCACTGTTTGCTTCGTACTATGGGTATTGTGGAGTCGAGTGGGGTTGCTTTTACTACGTTCCACCTTAAGGTAGCAGCTTATCTGTGGTGGCGAGCATATAGGTTGGGTAGCCCGGCCGAGGAAGCTTCATTCACCTGGGATCACTTCTCAGAGATGTTCATGTGTGAATTTGTTCCTAGAGTCTTAGGGATGCATGGCGCGCAGAGTTTGAGCAGTTGCATCAGGGTGCTATGACCGTATTAGAGTATGCAGTCTCGTTCAGTGATTTTTCCCGGCATGCACCAATTGTGATTGCTATTGTCGGAGAGCGATTTCGTCAATGTATCGAGGGCTCAGCTTCTGCACGGCTTGAGAGTTGGAGATGGACATCGCATACCAAAAGGTAGTGGAGATTGCTTGCTGATTGGAGGATATGTGGTCCTAGGAGAGGGAGACCAAGAGGCCTCGATATTATTGCACATATAGTGGTGCTCGTGCCCGAGGTGCAGCCCATCATGATAGGGGCTATGTGCGCCGCCCTGTTCATTCAGCACTTCTAGCTTCCAATGGTATTACGGCCACTCCCAGACCTCAGGTTGCCCATTATGCGCCACCACTATCTAGTGCACCTCCTACACGGGGTGCTTTCAGCAATCAGTCCAACCAACCACACCCAAGCCAGTTCTAGTAGCCACGTCCTCTGAGAGTTTGTTTTGAGTGTGGTGACACTCGTCATATAGTGAGCGATTGAATCAAACTCAGGAGGGGTGCAACACCACAGACTACTCAGGCCCTATGTATTCCACAGGGCCCTCAGGCTTCTCAGGCCGTGGTTATCGCACCGGTTGCCGCTCCACGTGCATAGCCAGCTAGAGGTGGAGGTCGGGCAGGTTGAGGTCGCCCTAGAGGGGGAGGCCAAACTAGATATTATGCTCTTCCTGCTAGGACTGAGGCAGTTGCATCCGACTCAGTTATCACATGTATTGTTCTGGTTTGGCATAGAGATACATCAGCCTTATTTGATCCAGGCTCCACTTATTCCTATATGTCATCTACTTTACTCCATATTTGGGTATAGCCCATGATTATTTGAGTTCTCATGTCTATCTGTCCACGCTTGCGGGAGATTCCATTATTGGTGATCATGTGTATCGGTCGCATTTAGTTGTTCTTGGTGGTTTTGAGACCAGTACCGATCTATTATTTCTCAATATGGTAGATTTTGATGTTATCTTGGGTATGGACCGGTTGTCACCCTATCATGCCATCCTTGATAGTCACGCCAAGACGGTGACGTTGGCTATGCCAGGTTTGCTGCAGTTGAAGTGAAGAGGCTTACTGCGATTGAAGTGACGTTGCATATCGATTTTGGTATTGATTTATTAACGGGGACTCAGACCATTTATATTCATCCATATTATATGGCCCCAACAGAGTTGAAAGAGTCAAAGGAGCAGTTGCAGGAGTTTCTTTATAAGGGTTTCATTTGGCCTAGTGTATCACCTTGGGGGTGCTCTGGTCTTATTTCTAAAGAAGAGGAATGATTCTATGCGTATGTGTATTGATTATCGCCAGTTGAACAAGGTCACAGTGAAGAACAACTATCAATTGCCACGTATTCATGACTTATTTGATCAGCTACAGGGTGCCAAAGTGTTCTCAAAGATTGATTTGCGGTTAGGCTACCACAGTTGACGATTAGGGAGCCAGATATCCCAAAGACTGCCTTCAAGACTCGATATGGTCATTACGAGTTCCTTCTGATGTCATTTGGGATGACTAACGCCCGAGAAACATTCATGCACTTCATGAATAATGTATTTCGGCCGTATCTTGACTCATTCATCATTGTGTTTATTGATGACATTTTAGTGTACTCCCAGAGCTGGGAGGATCATGAGCAGCACCTGAGCACCGTGCTCCAGACCTTGAGAGAAAAGAAGTTGTATGCAAACTTTTCAAAGTGTGAATTCTGTCTTGATTCGGTGGCATTTTTGGGTCATGTAGTGTCGAGTGAGGGGATCAAGTTAGATCCAAAGAATATTGAAGTAGTGCAGAGTTGGATTAGACCGTCTTAAGCTACTGAGATCCGGAGTTTTCTTGATTTGGAAGGGTACTATCGTTGATTTGTAGAGAGTTTCTCATCTATTTCTGCACCAATGACCAGATTGACCTAGAAGGGTGCTCCGTTCAGGTGGACCGAGGAGTGTGAAGAGATCTTTCAAAAGCTCAAGACACCTTTGACTACAACACCAGTGTTGGTGTTGCCTATGAGTTTTGGGTCTTATACTGTGCCTTGTGATGCGTCGCGTATTGGCCTCGGCCCAATGTTGATGCAAGACGGTAGGATGATTGCCTACACGTCTAGATAGCTGAAGGTGAATGAGAAGAACTATCATGTCCACGACCTTGAGTTAGAAGCTATTGGTCATGCCTTGATGATTTGGCGGCACTAATTGTACGTTGTCCCTTGTGAGGTCTATACTGACCACCAGAGTCTACAAAATCTTTTCAAACAGAAGGATCTTAACTTGCGGTAGCGGAGATGGTTAGAGTTGCTTAAGGACTATGATATCACCATTCTATATCATCCCGGGAAGGCCAATATGGTGGCCGATGACTTGAGTTGCAAGGAGGAGAACTTGGGGAGTTTAGCATATCTACCGTCAGTGGAGAGGCCATTAGAGTTAGATATTCAGAGGCCATTATGCCAACCAGTTTGTTGGATTAGATATTTCGGAGCCGTGTCAAGTTTTGGCTTGTATGGTTTCTCGGTCTTCTCTATATGATTGTATCAGAGAGCGTTAGTATGATGAACCCCATCTGCTAGTCCTCAAGGACACAGTTCAGCACGACGATGCTAAGGAGGTCACTATTAGGGATGGTGGTGTGTTACAAATGCAAGGTAGGCTATGTGTGCCCAATGTAGATGGTTTGACCAAGTTGATTCTTCAGGAGGCCCATAGTTCGCGGTACTCCATTCATCTGGGTGCTGCACAGATATATCAGGACTTGAGGCAGAACTATTGTTGGAGGAGAATGAAGAAGGATATAGTATAATATGTATCTCGGTGCCTAAACTATCAGTAGGTGAAGTATAAGCACCAGCAGCCAGGCGGATTCCTTTAGAGGCTAGATATTCTAGAGTGGAAATGGGAGCAGGTTACTACAGATTTGGTTGTTGGGCTCCCACGGACTCAATGGAAGTTCGATGCAGTTTGGGTGATTGGATAGGTTGACCAAGTCGACTCATTTCATTCCAGTGATGACTACTTATTCTGCAGAGTAGCTGGCTCAAGTCTATATTCACGAGATCATCAGATTTCATGGCGTGCATGTATCTATCATCTCTGACTGGGGTACGCAGTTTATATCGTGGTTCTAGAAGGCTGTACAACGTGAGTTACGCACGTAGGTTGAGACCGATGGACAGTCTGAGCATACTATTCAGATATTGGAGGATATGCTCCATGCATGTGTGATGGAGTTTGGGGGTTATTGGGATCAGTTCTTTTCGCTTGTGGAGTTTGCCTACAACAATAACTATTAGTTGATCATTCAGATGGCTATGTGTCAGGCCATGTATGGGATGCGGTGTCAGTCTCCGGTGGGTTAGTTTGAGCATGGTGAGGCTAGGCTGTTGGGTTCATACATGGTTCACTATGCTTTAGAAAAGTTTAAATAGATTCAAGATCGATGTTGTATAGCCTAATCTAGACAGAAGAGTTATGCGGATCGGAAGGTTCACGACATTGTATTAGGAAGCGGGTCTTGCTCCGGGTTTCGCCCATGAAGGGTGTTATAAGGTTTGTAAATAAGGGCATGTCGAGCCCTAGGTATATCAGAACTTTTGAGATTTTTGAGAGGATTGGAGAGGAGGCTTACAAGCTTGCACTGCCACCTAGTCTAGCTGCACTTCATCCTGTATTCCATGTTTCCATGCTCTAAAATTATCACGGTAATTCGTCTCATGTGTTAGACTTCAGCTCAGTCTAGTTGGACAAGGATTTGTCTTATGTTGAGGAGCCGTTGGCCATTTTGGATAGCCAAGATCGAAAGTTCAGGTCGAAGAACATTGCTTCAGTGAAGGTTCACTGAAGGCGTCAGCAAGTTGAGGAGGCGACTTGGGAGACCGAGCATAATATGCGTAGCCATTATCCTCATCTTTTCATCACTTCAAGTATGTTTATATACTCGTTCGAGGACGAATGTTTGTTTTAAGAGGGGGAGGATGTAACGACTCAATCGATCATTTTAGGTATTTTAGCCATGATCCCCTATTTATTGTCTCCTCTATGCTATATTGTGATTGTCACGCCCCGAACCTAGGAGCAAGACCAGCACCCAGTGCCTCACCTAACCTGGCGTACCAAATTGTGACTAAGGGACTCTGAACATATAATATCATACTTTGTCCATGGGGCCACCTTGCAAGATAATTTGCGAAGCAAAATATAAAACTGAATGGAAACTAGCTCTAACTAAAAATCAATATAAAGCTAGGCCGACAAGGTCGTCATAGCTACTACAGCTGACAAACCACCAATTCATACATACCAGGCCTACAAACCCAACATACTGCACTAACTAACAGGATATGTCTACAAGCCTC
>AWOL01S0476280.1:0-12281 GCA_000715115.1 Nicotiana otophora
TCATGCACCCATGCTGACATCACACAATGCACCGCATAACTCATTTGCCCATGGTAACCTCCTTCAAGCACAACAACTGCAAATTCACAGACCTGATGCTCGTAGTGCACTTCATAACCTATTTAAGCCCGGTCTCAATCCTCACAATACTGCAACGGTGAAAGAGATGCGTAGTAGCTCATAACCACCCATCAAATCAATAACTCACGGAGTTGTTCCATTTGGAAAGATTCGTTACCTCATTCTAAACTAAATAGTGACATTCCCTCCTTAATATACCTTACATAAATCTGATTGCACTTATTTCAGGTCCAATAACTTCGTCTCACCCAGTACAAGTTGCTCATCCAATAAGCCGCCTCAAATACTGACCAAAATCTCATATAACGCCATCAATGCGCCAACAAGCTACAACTCGAATATGACACATAAGAAAGAGCGAACTCTGGAAAAGAACCACACAGCCCATGTAACGAATAAAATAATCGAACATAGGATATGAACCTTTCTCAGAGAATGAGGAAAGAAAGACACAGAAATAAGTATAGGGAACCGTACTCAACATCTTAATATTGCGGCGTGAAACCCAATCCATACATGATACCGTTGCGGCATGCAACCAGATCTAAATATCATACCCGTGGCGGCGTGCCACCCGATCCACACATAGCAATCAATAAGAAAACACCCATCGATCCAAAATGCTCATACCTACGGAATACCCGAATATCAACCACAAGAACGCCAAGTGCATAAATACGACTCTGGGGAGACGGATAGCGCCATGCGCTACAAAANCGAACATACGCCCAAATCCGAAATCGTCATACAAACCTAGTGGAACCTTCAAATCCCAATTCCGAGGTCGTTTACTCAAAAGTCAATATGTGGTCAACTCTTCCAACTTAAAGCTTTCGAATTGAGAATTTTCCATCTGAATCAACTCTGAACTTCCCGAAATTCAATTACGACCACATATCCAAGTCATGATACATGAAGTGAAGCTACTCAAGGACTCAAACCACGCGCTATAGCTCAAAACAACCGATCGGGTCGTTACATTCTCCTATACTTCAACATATGTTTGTCCTCGAACGTGCTAATAATTGCTCCAGAGTTGCCCCAAAATCACAGTTCAACACCTTGTGCACCTACCCGTGCCCCCGCAACCCAGGTGAGCATATTAGCTTGAGCCAAACTAAAGATCCTCCCTTTTTATTTTAGCCAACAAGTCTTAGGACCAAATTCCTACCTCCAATTTCTCTACAAGACCTTATTCTAACATACGAACACCGTATCAATCTCCACACGCCAAACCCATACCAGATCATGCACCCATGCTGACATCACACAATGCACCGCATAACTCATTTGCCCATGGTAACCTCTTTCAAGCACAACAACTGCAAATTCACTGACTTGATGCCCGTAGTGCACTTCACAACCCATTTAAGCCCGGTCTTAATCCTCACAATACTGCAATGGTGAAAGAGATGCGTAGTAACTCATAACCACCCGTCAAATCAATAACTCACGGATTTGTTCCGTTTGGAAAGATCATTACCTCATTCTAAACTGAATAGTGACATTCCCTCCTTAATATACCTTACATAAATCTAATTGCACTTATTTTAGGTCTAATAACTTCATCTCACCCAGTACAAGCTGCTCATCCAATAAGCCGCCTCCAACACTGACCAAAATCTCATATAACGCCATCAATGCGCCAACAAGCTACAACTCGAATATGACACAGAAGAAAGAGCGAACTCTGGAAAAGAACCACACAGCCCATGTAACGAATAAAACAGTCGAACATAGGATATGAACCTTTCTCAGAGAATGAGGAACAAAATACACAAAAATAAGTATAGGGAACTGTACTCAACATCTCAATGTTGCGACGTGAAACCCAATCCATACATGATACCGTTGCGGCGTGCAACCCGATCCAAATATCATACCCGTGGCGGGGTGCCACCCGATCCACACATAAAAATCAATAAGGAAATACCCATCGAGCCAAAATGCTCATACCTACGGAATACCCGAATATCGACCACAAGAATGCCAAGTGCATAAATACGACTCTGGGGAGACGGATAGCGCCATGCGCTACAAAAACTCAAGCACGGCTAAGGTGCAATAATGACAAGCTACAATAGACCACAACACACGTGCGATAATCAAGTCGTCTCACAACCCATATGGCATAATATAGTATTATAGAGAATAGCTGATGAAAGGAATAATATCCAACACTCGAAGACTCCTCCATAAGCAGTGCTATGCTGAATGAACATATCCGATCTGATCTAATGTAGAACACACATTCACATTAAGTCTACTAGCGGATCTCAAGACGATTCTGATCATCTTGTACTAGGCCACTAACCTTCCAAGGATCCACAATAACCCAATTCATGATACATAAAAGCAGCCGTCAAATCTAAACAAACTCTCACAGTCCACAACCAAAGGAATAAAGTGCCTCTCAGTCATAAATTCTCCCATTGTCGACAGTACCAAAATCTCCATACCTATTTTAAATCTTTAACAGGAGAATGACTAACACGTCATACTTATACGATCTTTCCATGGGATATACTCCCACAACCATCCGCACCAGGTAGTAAAATCTAAACATTAATGGCCATCGACCATGCTATTTCTATAATACTGGCCAAACATCCGCATTTCAATACCCAACACTCCTACCCCAAAACAAACCATCCTCAGACTGCCCGAAAATAGTACCAGCATACTCTGAATATATGAAATCCTCACGTGTTCCTCCAAGCTTGTGGCATTCTTATCAACACCGAACCTCAACCTTGATCCTCAACTTCCAATTTCCATACCGCTCACTGCACTTATCATGTCGCTACGCGAGAGCATAATAATCTGATCATAACTTCTGAACCACCAATAGAATAAACACTTCATCATCTAGAACCTCTTTAACTCAACACATTGCAGAGGAACAATTGCAACACACAGCCGAATTCTCATAACCGCAAGAATCAAACCTCACATTGTGGTCTACACCACCATAATTCTTTCGAGATTCATTTACGCATAACAGACAATCAAAATCAAATACCTCTAAATCAATCAAATTACGGTGGTTGTCAAGCCCGCACGTGTATCCATTAATCACCTGTATAGCTTAACGTACTGAAGAAACTGATCATTTCCACAATCATGTTGCTTCAACCCATCACTAACTCACCCAACTTCTTCTAGTTTACTCTTGACTTGCCTACGAAATTATAATAGCTCCATTTAAATACATAACAGGCCTCAAACAACTCTCATCCTGAGTGACCCCAAATCATGAGACCACATCGTCTCAACATCCATAAGCTATTTTGTACCCTCTTCATGCACTAAATAGTATCTCCAACTAATGCACATGCGCTGATTAGATCTTCTGCGAATCTGAAGTTATTTCTACCACTTCTCTAACACTGCACTGTAAACCCGATGATAACATATAAATACTCTAAGTACACTTCACACTCTGCTACAAAACTGCATCCTCAACCACATAACGAACTTGAGAATCCTTAAGCACCAAACCTAAAATCTCGATTCCACTAGAACCATTGTTGAGAGTCGCCCACTCTAGTCCGGTACCGATTATTTAACCAAACCACTAGTGCTCCGTTAGCATATGAGCAATCCAAAGAAGCAACCAGATGAATACTTTCCCTTGTACATCACACCCATCAAATCCCCTGCTCAAATTACCCCGGATGTTTTCTTCCCTTAGTACTAACTAATCTACTAACGTACTGATGACCCGAAATTGCATTATCATAGACGGTAGGCTCCCCCACTTAGCTTTAAGCCACAATTATATAATTCCATAAGCCATAATGACTCCTCCTCCTCAGTTACCANTGGTGGGCTCCCCCACTTAGCTTTAAACCACAATTATATAATTCCATAAGCCATAATGACTCCTCATCCTCAGTTACCATGATCTTGCACCATTGCTCAACCAAATTTCTCCTAAGTTTGTGTTGCACTAATCATAACACATCCTGAATTATCAGTCACAATCGCACACTCGACCTCCTATCGGTCATACCATCTTCTTCAAGCGACCCAAGCTCACATTGTAGTACATTCATCCCATGTTGGGTAGAAAGCAGAACTCTTCGGAAGCACCTCATCAAAATCACACAAGTGCTAACATACTCACAGGAGATATCCCACATGTGTACCCTCATCCCGAACTCCTCTAACTTCATTGCTATAGTCGCATCCAGTATGAAATCAACTTACCTCTGTGGGTCCACTAATCCACCATCTGTAAGAATCTCTTTATTCATTAACATCATCCAAAGGTCCAACAATATGTTATCAAGCCCTTCTTGCCACATTCAAAATTTCCTAGGCATAAAAACCACCTCAGAGATCATCTCCTTCGAGCCATCAACAATGGACATGTCGATTCGATCCTGAAGTCGCAGCACATAACCATCTCGGATAACTTCCTCTTAGGTTCCAACTCACAACACGATGCCTAGAGGCAAACAAATGAAGACCAACATGCCGATAAGCCTCAACGTATTCAATCAAGGATGGTGACACCACAATATTAACAAGAATTCCACCAAATTCTGAGACATCAAATCTCGACCGTAGAAAACACAAAAACTGGGCTGAAATGATAGAACACCCCTCCATACGGTGACGATAATAGCCCACTCGAATACGCAGGGAGAAATATCCTTCACCACATCTGTGGTATCATTACAACTCCTCGATGCAAAATTGATAGCAAGCACTCTGCATCGTATAATAATGAATAGAAAGGAAACGAAGGCATAATCCTCAACATAATCAAATCGCACGATGAGGAAATCAAGAAGGAAAGTGCTCCTAACATCCCTATAACCGCTCGAAGATAAGTACAAACGTCTCTGTACCGATCCGTAAGACTCTCCTAGACTTGCTCATGACTCGTGAGACCTAAGTGAACCTAACACTCTGATACCAAGCTGTCACGTCCAAAAATCCACTATATACCGTGATGGCACCCAATGTCGTCGTTAGGCAAGATAACACTTAATTATTCATTTTATTATTTCTAAAATCATGAATCTTATTTAGATAGAGATGTAAGTGCATTAAAATAAGTCATAGTTATGTATAGTTTAATTAAAATAATAAGTAAAAGTGTATCAATGTAAAACAATCCATAAATAAATTCTAGAACACCCCCAAAATCCGGTGTCATAAGTGCATGAGCATCTAGTAGGAGGTACAATAACAATACAACATATGTATGGAATACAAGTTAGACAGGGAAATATAAATAATCCAGATGGAGACTCTATATGCTGCGGACCGTAACATGGGATGCAACTCACCATAAAGTTCCCGCAATAGTCGCACATTTGCGCCCAAAAGACCACCAAATATATACATACCTACACAATAAGTGCAGAAGTGTAGCATGAGTACGTAAATCAATGCGTACCTAGTAAGTATCAAGCCTAACCTAGGAGAAGTAGTGATCAAGGGTCGACATCGACACTTACTGGTGGTCCAATAGTCAAGTACAATAGAAAGTAAACAAGTATGAGGCATGGTAAATAAATAGGATAAACAAATATAGGTATGTGGTACGATCCTCCTCTGAACAGTAAACACAAACTCTCCAATATCGGTTAATCCTCACCCGAAGTATATATTTAAAATAGTCCCCACCAGATAGGTCATCACAATTCAAATCATGAAAACTCGCGGATACACTAGCTTCTTGCCAAATATTATGCACGATCCTGCCGAGGCGAACGGCCCGCTCAAATAAGAATATGATACTGCCGAGGCGAACTTCTTAATCCCATAAGAATATGATATTGCCGAGGCGAATGGCCCGTTCCCATTAGAATAAGAAGATTTAACGGGTCCTTGACCCCACTCACAAATATACGTGTGAGTTATGAAATTTGAAGGAGCTTTTCGATGAAAACGTAGAACGCGGGAGAAATGCGTAAGGGAAACACAATTATTCTGCGGCTAATCAAGTAGCTTGTCAAATCGCTACAATAGTGATTCTATCACTCCCATGCAAGCCTAGTCTCAGGTCGTAACGCGAAATAAAGGAATTAAATAGGCAAGGATAACTCAAATAGTACAATTAAAACATGACATGAACCTCAGTCTACCCGAACATAATCAGGAATCCTAGCATATGCACGGACACTAGGCATCTCATATTTGCGCAGCTCCCACAACATGTAGCATATAATAGATATAACGCCTACGGGGTAAATTTCCCCTCTCAAGGTTAGACATGAGACTTACCTACCTCCGAAGTTCCACAACCGGCTCCAACGCCTCTCTAACACCTCTTACTGATACCCGTCGATCCAAAACTAGTCAAACAATGTGCAAATTAATCAAAATATACCCCAATGCGTATAATTTAATAACTTATAATGACCCCCAACTCCGCTTGAAAAGTCAACAAAGTCAACCCTCATGCTCATGTGCCCGGATTCCGAAATTTTTGGAAGATAAACATTACCCATAATATTACGAACTCAAATATATAATTTATTCCTAATTCCATTTTCAAAATCGTGGTCAAATCCAAAATATCAATTCTATGTTTCCTACCAAAATCCCAAAATTTCACTTATTTCCATGTTTAAATCCGTATAACATTCATGAAATTAACTTGCAATAAGTGGGAAATCATTTACCTCGTATGGCTTGATGAATAACTCCTCAAAATAGCTCCCCAAATCCGGCCACCCACGTGGAAAAATGAGAGAAATGACAGCTAAGTCTCGATTTAAAAGAACTCATCTGCCCAATGATCTTCGCATCTGTGTAGCAAATGGCCACTTCTGCGGCATCGCTTCTGTGGCAACAAGTCCGCTTCTATGGAAAGCATTGAAGGTTCGTCCCTTCGCACATGCGGACAAGGTCTCGCTCTTGCGACTTGCATGTGCGACCATCGACCCTTGTATCTGCGCTCCCATTCGCTTCTGCTCTCCAAGAAGCCATATTTGTGCCATCGCAGATGCGTTCAAAATGTTGCTTCTGCGAACCTTCACCACCCAACCTTTCCCCGCTTCTACGATGAGAGCCCGCTTCTGTGACCAATAATTCCGCACATGCGACATTCCCCCATCTGGCCCCTAACCACTTCTACGAGGATACCATCGCTCATGCGTGTCCGCACCTGCGGACAAACCAACCGCAGGTGCAAAAACACCAGAACTTCAGCATCTCCAACAATAACCTAAGTCCAGAAATGATCCAATTTGAATCTGATTCAAACCCGGGGGCCCCGGGACCCCAACCAACCATACCAACGCATCCTAAAACATGATATGAACTTAGTCGAAGCGTCAAATTGTGCCAAACAACATCAAAACTATGAATCGATGATCGAAATCCTTCATTAAACATTCAAACTTTCTAACTTCGACGAACGCTTCCGAATACTTAAACATCCCGGAACGACGCCAAATTTTGCGTGCAAGTCATAAATCACGAAAAGAACCTCTTTTTAGGCATGGTATCCCAAACCAAACTTCGATAACACCAAAAAACTTCAAAAAAAACTTAGGAAATTATCCTTCAAAATACCAATTTTCCATAATAAGCATCGAAATTCTCCTGAAACACCCGATACTCAACCCGAACATACGCCCAAATCCAAAATCATCATACAAACCTATTGGAACCTTCAAATCTCGATTCCGAGGTCTCTTACTCAAAAGTCAATCCTTGATCAACTCTTCAAACATCATACGAACTCGTTCGCGCGATCAAATCACTGAAATAACATCTAGAATCACGAATAGGACGCTAAAATGCATGAATTCAATCATGAAACTCATGAACTTTTAGAAACACTTCCGCGCATACGATTCCTATCAAATCAACTCGGAATGGCACCAAAATTTGTGTACAAGTCATAAATAATATAATGGACCTATTCCCACTTCCGGAATCGAAATACCATCCCGATAACGCCAAAGTATATTCCAAACCAAACTTGAAAAACTTTCAACGCACCAACTTTCAATATAAAGCGCTAAAACACTCTTGGGTCATCCGAAACTCGATCCGAACATACGCCCAAGTCCAAAATCATCATACAAACCTATTGGAACCATCAAATCCCGATTCCAAGGTCGTTTACACAAAACATTTACTCAAGTCATACTTGGTCATTATGGGCCACTATTAAGGAACTAAGTGTTCTGATTTCAACCCAAACCCTTTCAAACCTAAACCAACCATCCCTGCAAGTCATAAAATAGTAAAGGAACATATGGGGAGTCTTAATTAGGGGAACGGGGATCTAAAAAGCAAAATGACCGGTCGGGTCGTTACATTCTCCACCTATTAAAAAACCATTCGTCCTCAAATGGGTCTAGAATCATACCTGGAGTGTTGAATATGTGTGGATATCTGCTCTGCATGTCCTCCATAATCTCCCATGTTGCCTCCTCAGCTGGTTGACACCACCACTAGACCTGTACCGTAGAAATATTCTTGGACCTCAACTGGTGAACCTGCTTGTCAACAATGACAACGGGCTCCTCCCTATAACCCAGACTCTCATCAAGCTGAACCATCTTGTAGTCTAACACATGCGACATTTTGGCATGATACTTCCGGACCATAGACACGTGGAAGACCATATGAACTCCCAATAGACTGGGAGGCAAAGCATGGTCATAAACAACCTCCCCAACTCACCTCAACACATCAAATGGACCAATAACCCTTGGGCTCAACTTGCCCTTCATCCTGAACCTCATGATTCCCTTCATCGGCGAGACTTTCAAGAGAACCTTCTCGCCCACTATAAAATATAAATCGCGCATCTTATGTTCCTCGTAACTCTTTTGTCTGGACTGTGTTGTGCGAAGTCGCTCCTGAATCAACTTCACTTTCTCCAAGGCATCCTTCACTAAATCAGTGCTATATAACCTAACCTCGCCGAGCTCAAACCATTCGATGGGCGAATGACATTGCCGGCCATACAAAGCCTCAATAGAGACATCTCAAAGTTGGACTGATAACTGTTATTATAATCAAACTCGGCCAAAGGCAGGAATCGACCCCACTGCCCTCCGAAGTCAATCACACATGCTTTGAGCATATCCTCCAGGATCTGAACCGTCCGCTCCGACTGGCCGTCAGTCTGCGGATGAAAGGTCGTGCTGAGCACTACCCGAGTGCCAAACTCACTCTGTACTGCTCTCCAAAAGTGCAAAGTGAACTGAGGGGCCCTATCTGAAATGATGGAAACATACACACCATGCAACCGAACAATCTCCTGAATGTAAATCTGGGCCAATCTCTCTGACGTTTATGTAGTCACAACTGGAATAAAGTGTGCCGACTTGGTCAACCTGTTGACAATGACCCAAACTGCATCAAACTTCCTCAAAGTCCGCGGCAACCCAACTACGAAATCCATAGTGATGGGCTTCCATTTCCTCTCAGGTATAACCATCTGCTGAAGTAGGCCACCTGGCCTCTGATGCTCATACTTAACCTGCTGGCAATTTAGGCATCTAGCTACATACTCAACTATGTCCTTATTTATCCCCCGCCACCAATAATGCTGCCTCAGGTCGCGATACATCTTCGTAGGACCTAGATGAATAGAATACCGAGAACTATGCATCTCCTCTAGAATCTTCTCCCTCAATCCATCAACATTAGGAACACATAGATGACCCTAGAGTCGCAGAGCACAATCATCACCGATAGTAACCTCCTTGGCACCACCATATAATATTGTCTCCCTAAGAACCAGCAAGTGTGAATCGTCATAATGTCGAGCCTTGATACGATCAAATAATGAAGACTGAGCAACGACGAATGCAAGAACTCAACTAGGCTATGAAATATCCAACCTCACATGTTTGTTGGCCAAGGACTGAATGTACAAAGCCAATGTCCTCTCCTCTGCTGAAATGAAGGCCAAACAACCCATACTCTCGGCCTTTCTGCCCAAGGCATCCACAACCATATTCTCCTTGCCCTAATGATAAAGGATGGTAATATCATAGTCCTTTAGTAACTCAAGCCACCTGCGCTGCCTCAAATTGAGATCCCCCTACTTGAACAAATATTGCAAGCTGCGATGATCGGTGTAACCCTCACAGGACATCCCATAAAGATAATGCCTCCAGAACTTGAGAGCATGAACTATCGCAACCAACTCTAAGTCATGTATGGGATAATTCTTCTCGTGAGGCTTTAGCTGACATGACATATGTAATAACTCTCCCCTCCTGCATCAACATACAACCCAAGCCAATGCGTGAAGCATCTCAATACATAGTATACATTCCTAAACCGGAAGGCAACACTAATATTGGTTCGGTAGTCAATGTGGTCTTGAGCTTCTGAAAGCTCGCCTCGCAATCATCGGACTATCAGAATGGAGCACCCTTCTAAGTTACCCTTCTGAGTCAATCTAGTCAAAGGTGTTGCAATAGATGAGAAGCCCTCCACAAACCGGTGATAATAACCTGGTAACCCCAAGAAACTCCTAATCTCGGTTACTATGGTAGTGTGAGGCCAACTTTGGATTGCCTATATCTTCTTGGGATCTACCTTAATACCCTCTCCTGATACAACATGCCCCAAGAATGCCATAGAATCTAACCAGAACTCGCACTTGGAGAACTAAGCATATAGCTTCTATTCCCGCAAGGTCTGAAGCACAACTCTCAAATGTTATTCGTGCTCCTCCATGCTACGTGAGCAGATCAATATGTCATCAATGAAGCAAATGACAAATGAGTTAATATATGGCCTGAACACCTGGTTCATCAAATCCATAAACATCGTCGGGGCGTTGGTCAAGCCGAAGGACATCACTAGAAACTCATAGTGGTCATATCTAGTCCGAAGAGCCGTCTTTGGAACATCTGAAGCACGTATATTCAGCTGATAATACCCCAATCTCAAGTCGATCCTAGAGAACACCCTGGCACCCTACAACTGTTCAAACAAATCATCAATACGCGTCAACAGGTACTTGTTCTTAATGGTAAGCTTGTTCATCTGGCGGTAATCAATGCATATCCGCATAGTCCCATCCTTCTTTTTCACGAATAACACCGGTGCACCCCAAGGTGATACACTCAGCCTGACGAACCCCTTTGCTAGCAACTCCTCAAGCTGATCTTTCAACTCCTTAGGATCCATGTGGTATGGTGGAATAGAGATAGGTTGGGTACCTGGAGCCAAATCAATACAGAAATCGGTATCACGATCTGGTGGCATGCCTGGTAGATCAGAAGGAAACACATCGGAGAACTCCTACACCATGGGCACTGAATTAATCATGGGAGTCTCTACATCAGTATCCCAAACATAAGTTAGATAAGCAAACAACCCTTCTCGACCATATGTTGAGCCTTCAATAAAGAGATAACCCGGCTAGATGATCTGTTAGATGAACCTTTTAATTCCAATCTAGGAAACTCTGGAATCACAAAGGTAACAGTCTTCGCGTGGTAATCAAGGACGCCATGGTACTAAGACAGCCATTCCATGCCTAGGATGACCTCAAAGTCGGTCATGTCGAGCAACAGAATATCTGCTCTGGTATCATAACCACAAAAAGTCACGATACAGAACCAATAAATCCGATCCACCACAATAGAATCGGCTACTAGCGTGGACACATAAACACGAGTACCTAAGGAATCACGAGGAAAACCTAGGAAATGAGCAAACAGAGATAAAACATATGGATACGTAGACCCTGGATCAAATAGTACCAAAACATCCATACCACAGATAAAAATAATACATGTGATCACGGCATCTGAGGCTGTTGCATCTGGTATGGCTGGAAAGGCATAAAACCTAGTTGGTACGCCACCTAATTGGCCTCTACCTTTAGGGCGGCCCCTACCACCTGCTCTTTGCCTCTGGGAGGTCGGACGGGTGGTGCGGAAGCTAGTGCGGAAACCATGGGCTAATGACCCTGATGTACTGCTTGCCTCAAAGCCTAGGGCAGAATCTCCTCACATGACCAAGATCCTCGCACAAAGCAACCTCTCAGTGCGGAATATAACTAACCCTGAGTCTAACTCTAGGGACCTGAACACCCACTGGAGGAACCCTGAATAGTCGGTGGATGGTAAGAGCTCTCTGGAATGGCTCTGAAATAAGGCTGCACTGGAGCAACCCGAGAAGGCGGTGGTGCTGGATATGTGGGCCTGTTACACAAGATCCTCACAAACTGACCTCTGCCCCCCCCCCCC
>AWOL01S0476998.1:0-10484 GCA_000715115.1 Nicotiana otophora
TATATATATAGTTAAATTTTCTCTCATTGCTTTTGGTCATCTTTATAGTATTGCATTTGTTTGATTGCAAACTAATTTGGACACCCTCTTTCAGCCTAAATAGTTTGTATAATTTGAATCAATATGATAAAATTAAAATTTAAAATTGTACCTAATAACATTAAAATTGAGTTCATTATACATTGTACTTACCTAACTAAATATAGTTGTATAACCGATATCCAATTATTTGCATTTGACAACTAAATCAGTCAAATAAGTTCATCATTTATCAGTTTACGCTTATATTTATCGAAAAAAGGTCAAATATATCACTATTCTATTGAAAATAGTTTTAAAATATCCCGTTTGAGTATCCGTCCGCTGTCCCTGCCGTTATACAATTACTCAAGTTTACTCCTAATTTTAACGTAGGGACATGAATTGCTGAAAATCCATCCCCAAGTTTAATATCCGATTTCATTTACAAACTCACACTTAATTTAACCCGACCCTTATCATCCAAAATCTCTTTATTTTCCACTTTCCTTTTCATTTTCTTTATATCCTTCTCTTTCTCCGCCAAAACACCTTGCACCATCTTCATCCCAATTTCATCCAACAAACAATCTAGCAAAATAAAATGACAAGATAATGATTGGAATTCTGTATTTTGAATTGAATTCATGTGCTGGTTGTTGTTGTGTCATATTCAAGTAGAAGATTGGAAGTCCATTATCGAAAATGTAAAGCCTCGTTCTGGGTTGAGAACTTATGAAAATGAGGTTGAATTGAACTTTAAGGTTTGATTTAGGAACTGTTGTAGAACTGAACTTCTTCTTTTTTTTTTCTTTTTTTTTTAAATCCAATTGAAAATTAGCATTAAACCTGCTGCAATCGGCTTCACCATTGTTGAAGCTTTAAGAGTTTCAGATCTGAAAATTTCTATTAGAAGCTATCTTCAATTGATTTGTAGCAGTTTGAAAATTATTAGAATCAATCGGGTGACTGGTGAGAATCGTTTCTGGAATTTTTGGTCTGTTTTGGACTGAATAGAAGAAAGAATCTGAGATTGGAATGCTGAAACTATTCAAAGCTGCAACTTGTTATTTAAATTACAACAACAACCCAGTATAATCCCACTAGTGGGTATGGGGAGGGTAGTGTGTACGCAGACCTTACCCCTACCGTAGGGTAGAGAGGCTGTTTCCAATAGACCCTCGGCATCCTTCCCTCCAAGAACTCCCCACCTTGGTCTTGGGGTGACTCGAACTCACAACCTGTTGGTTGAAAATGGAAGGTGCTTACCATTAGAGCGACCCAACTTATAAATTAGAATTGGTTAAATCTTTCTGCCTTGAATCCGGAAGGCCTTATTGAATCTGGAAAGTGGTTAAATCTTTGTGCCTTGAATCCGGAAGGCCTTATATGGGTATAAAATGACACGTCATCCTCCGTTAAAATTAAGGGTAAATTTGAGCAATTGTATAACGCTAGGGACCGCTGTGAACGAATATTTAAATGGAGGATATTTTTAAATTATTTTTGATAATATAAGGATACATTTGACCCCTTTTCGTATATTTATTCATTTCAAATTTATTTTGTGTGGTACTCATCACACATGTATTTTAGTGTATCATTTTATAGTACCGATTAACATGGGTTACAAGTGTAACGTACGTGTCTAGAAACTAGTATATATATATGACTTGGACTTGAAATTCTAATTGGGCGCGGGCAGGGTCGGATCATTAAATAAAGATCTTATTTTCGTATTTTATTTTGGAACAACTTTTTGTTATTTAAAATTTGAATTTAAATTTTGAATTAAAAAAAAAGTTGTGACTATTCATAAAAGGGGCAACTTTTCAGGAAAAGTCTTCTTTTTCTCTCTATAAATATGAAGACATTCCAGAAGTAAGGTATTCAATTGCATGTATATTTTCAAGCTTTGTTGTTTTCTAATAAAGAATTGTTTGTAACCCCTAATGTATATACAAACAATAATTCTTGAAAGATAGTGATCTTTCACGCCTCAAAACATTTAATTCTCTATTACTTACCTATTTTTTCTAACAAGATGCACATGACTTTCAGAGTGTATCCCGTATTGATTGACGAATGAGTTGGTTATCTCCTTATATATTATTGGTTAATCCTTACTTCATAAACTAACTTTTGAGATTTAATTACCTCCTACTATATATTTTTCGTTTGATATCAGAGTCAAATTCATCTCAATTCTCGATTTATTCAAGATTGGGCGTGTGAGATAAGTTTGCTTTACCAAAAACTTATTTGTATAGGCTGGACTCACTTTTTATAATTCATTCATTCTTATTTACTTCCAATAGAATTCTGGATGCTATTTATTTACAATTAACAAACAAGTAGAGAACCAAGAAATAGATCAATTGGTTTCACAAACAAGAACACAACCCGATATGCTTGGCTTTTTACCTATAATAAAACATTTGAAAGATGAGGCCTTCAAGTAAATTCGGAATTAAGTTGCTAACAAGAAGAATGTTGTCGAAAATTGAAATTCATTGATAGTTCCATACGCGAGATATTATTATAGATAAAATTTGAACTAAGAATCTTAATCAGGTCTTAACCTTTTTTGACTAATATTTCTATGTGAAAATTATTATTTACACTGATAACTATTCTTCATTGCATCAACGTCCTTTTCATGACCTCAAATTCACCAACTTTTTTTCTTTTGTATCACTATAACCGAAGATAAATAAATAAATAAAAGGAAATTTTGTCATATCCTCTTCTATTTTGTTTAGTGATGTGATGATCTCGTTAGAAGGCAAAAGCTGCAAGCTTCAATATTACAACATTCTAACTCCATCCTCACATTTCTATATTTATTCTATATTGGCTTTTAATATCTTAGTAGCTATTTGAAACTCTAAGCTCTCATAAATAAATTCAGAAGTTTAAGTCAATAAATACTAGATATTTATACCTGCCATTATTTTAGACGGAGAATTCATACTTTGATATAAGCATAAGTGTATAAGGTGAAATATGATATGACACGTAGTCGTCTAAAGGGAGGACACGTGGAACCCAAGATGGGGGTGTCCGAAAATCGAACGCAGCCATTTCGCTTGTCATCGGAAAGGATAACGTTTATAAAGGTGTGTTAAATGCTCTACGCCCGGTAGCATTTAATAGGAAATATTCTGCAGCATTAAGAGCGACGGTCCGTTACAGAGAATTTGACATTTATGTTCACTGTTACGTCTTCATCAATGACCCTCATAATTGACATTAAAGGAGGACACGATCCTAGAACCTCCTTCCCTAGACATAGCTATAAATAGTGAGCTCAGTTATCATTGTAAAGGACATGAACTTTCTGGCTAAACTTATACTACATTCCATACAAAACTTAATACAATCTTACTTTCTTGCTTTTTGATCTCATCATTGCTGTGCCCAGAAACCTTCTTCCCGGAACTGTCATCTCTACTGTTTCATCTATATTTCAAGGTTAAGTATTGTACATTTCTTCAATTATTGTATTATTTTATAATCAAATTAGTTCACTTGTCTAGAAATCACATATAAATTCAACTGTACCGTTTTACGGGTAAACAGTTTGGCGCCCACCGTGGGGCCTAGACAGTCGTGCAATTAAATTGATCTTACCTTTTTTACTAACGCGATTTGATTATTTTGTTTTAGAAAAGATCATTAAAAAATGGCAGATAACACTGTTAACAACACGTACAACCCAGAAATTCGAGGGGATCAACCTCATTTCGAGGATTCAATCAGTGACACCCGCAATGAGGAAAATAATGCCACGCCGGTGTATGACAGGCAAAACCCTCGACAGGTTCGAGAGACAACTCCCGATGCTGCTGATGAGGAGCATGACGTGGATACGGGTGAGGGTCCTGCGAGAACAACATGCAATTATTCTAGGCCATCTCACGCGGCAGAACCAGGTTATGACGGAAATGAAGTAGGCACTATCGGGGGACTTCAGATAATGCAAACAAAGGAGATCCAATTCCTCCCGGTGTTCCCGCAAACTAAACGACGCAGAGAGTCGACAACAACACTCCGAGGGGCAAAGTTGGCTCCGCCGAGACTGGGGGGAGCAGATCCGGTATTAACAACGAGAACGACCCGTTCAAGAATGAACTTTTACGGTTTGTGAGGGAAGTAAACACCGACATGGATAAAATCCCGGGCGTGCCACCAATATTGAAAGGTCTGGACTCGAAGAAGTATACTCAATTGCCATATACGACGAGTGCGGCACCAGAACTAATCCCAAAGTGGTTCAAAATACCTGAAGTGCCAAAGTATGACGAGACTTTAGACCCACATGAGCATATTACCACCTGTACAACGACAGTAAAAGGAAATGATTTAGCTCCTCACGAAATTGAATCTGTGTTGCTAAAGAAATTTGGAGAAACTCTCACGANAAATGCTCTACGCCCGGTAGCATTTAATAGGAAATATTCTGCAGCATTAAGAGCGACGGTCCGTTACAGAGAATTTGACATTTATGTTCACTATTACGTCTTCATCAATGACCCTCATAATTGACATTAAAGGAGGACACGATGCTAGGACCTCATTCCCTAGACATAGCTATAAATAGTGAGCTCAGTTATCATTGTAAAGGACATGAATTTTCTGGCTAAACTTATACTACATTCCATACAAAGCTTAATACAATTTTACTTTCTTGCTTTTTGATCTCATCATTGATGTGCCTAGAAACCTTCTTCCCGGAACTGTCATCTCTGTTATTTCATCTATATTTCAAGGTTAAGTATTGTACATTTCTTCAATTATTGCATTATTTCATAATCAAATTAGTTTACTTGTCTAGAAATCACATATAAATTCAACTGTACTATTTTACGGGTAAACAGTTTGGCGCCCACCGTGGAGCCTAGACAGTCGTGCAATTAAATTGATCTTACCTTTTTTACTAACGCGATTTGATTATTTTGTTTTAGAAAAGATCATTAAAAATGACAGATAACACTGTTAACAACACGTACAACCCAGAAATTCGAAGGGATCAGCCTCATTTCGAGGATTCAATCAATGACACCCGCAATAAGGAAAATAATGCCACGCCGGTGTATGACAGGCAAAACCCTCGACAGGTTCGAGAGACAACTCCCGATGCTGCTGATGAGGAGCATGACGTGGATGCGGGTGAGGGTCCTGCGAGAACAACATGCAATTATTCTAGGCCATCTCACACGGCAGGACCAGGTTATGACGGAACTGAAGTAGGCACTATCGGGGGACTTCAGATAATGCAAACAAAGGAGATCCAATTCCTCCCGGTGTTCCCGCAAACCAAACGACGTAGAGAGTCGACAACAACACTCCGAGGGGCAAAGCTGGCTCCGCCGGGACCGGGGGGAGCAGATCCGGTCTCAACAACGAGAACGACCCGTTCAAGAATAAACTTTTACGGTTTGTGAGGGAAGTAAATGCCGACATGGACAAAATCCCGGGCGTGCCACCAATATTGAAAGGCCTGGACTCGAAGAAGTATACTCAATTGCCATATACGACGAGTGCGGCACCAGAACTAATCCCAAAGTGGTTCAAAATACCTGAAGTGCCAAAGTATGACGAGACTTTAGACCCACATGAGCATATTACCACCTGTACAACGACAGTAAAAGGAAATGATTTAGCTCCTCACGAAATTGAATCTGTGTTGCTAAAGAAATTTGGAGAAACTCTCACGAGGGGAGATCTAACGTGGTATTCATTAGTACCCGAGCATTCCATAGATTCTCTTGAGATACTCGCGGATTCTTTCATCAAGGGTCATGCCGGGGCCATAAAAGTATAAGCCCGGAAGGCCGACATATTCAAGATCGCACAGGGAGATTCCGAATTACTACGAAAGTTCATTACCCGATTCTAGAAAGAGAGAATGTTGCTCCCGGCTGTACCGGATGAATGGGCAGCTGAAGCATTCACTAAAGGATTGAATCCGAGAAGTTCAGACGCTTTCCGGAAGCTGAAGGAGAGCTTGCTTGAATTTCAAGAAATAACTTGAGCAGATGTCCACAACCGGTACGAGTCAAAGATAAGGATCGAACATGTCACGACCCAAAATCCCACCAGGCATCGTGATGGCACTTAGTCTCTAAGACTAGGTAAGCCGGTTATAATTACACTTCGAGCCATTTTTTTTGAAACATATAATTTAATACAAGTGTCGAAATCAAAAGCGAAAATAATTATAACAACCTCTCAAGACTGGTAATACTAAGTCACGAACTCTAACTGAATACATAGAATGATCTCGAGGATCGAATATACAATATTGTTTGAATAAGAGTTGACAGCACAATAAAATGGAAAGACTACAAGGGACTACGACGACCAAGCAGCTCTACCTTGAATCCTTACGATAACACTCTAATCTCTGTCCGAATCTGATATCTCCAATATCTGGCTCTGCACAAAAATATGCAGAAGTATAGTATGAGTACACCGCAGTCGGTACCCAGTAAGTATCAAGACTAACCTCGGTGGAGTAGTGACGAGGTACAGTCAAAACACTCACTAGTTAAATAACCTGTGCAATATAGCAATATACAATAGTACTCGAAAACAACTAGCAATGATAGAAACAAAATCAACGAGTGATATGAACAGCAAGGCAAAGAGAACACCATAATTATTGCTCAAACGAATAAGGAACACAAGTATAACCAATTAATCAAGTTCTTCAAATATAAATCTTTCACATATAATTCTTTCAGATAAATATCTTTCGAATATACTTCTTTCAAATAAATATCTTTCGAATATAATTCTTTCAAATAAATATCTTTCGAATAAACTTCTTTCAATTAAAATATCTTTCGAATATAATTCTTGCAAATAAATATTTTTCGAATATAATTCTTTCAATTAAAAGTCACTTTGTGACACCTCATTTTATAATTATAAAATACGGGTCTCAGCCCACTTTCATATTTTCGTAACACGGGTGTCAGCCCACTTTCATATTTTTACGGCACCTCGTACCCATATTTCTATCACAACCGCACAGACAACTCACGTGCCAAAATATCAATATATAAGATCCGCACGGACAACTCACGTGCCAATAATAAAATCATCATTTACTCACGGCAACTCGTACCCCCATCTCATTTCACAACTGCACGGACAACTCATGCGCCAATATCATAATCATTATATACCTATGGCACCTCGTGCCTACGTTTCATATCACAACCATACGGACAACTCACGTGCCAATAATATATTGGCAATAGCCGCACGCTCACAATTTCAACATGTATCAGACTATTATCGAATTTACCGAATTAACAAAACAAGTTGCACAAGATATAAAAGTAATCACAAGAAATCACAACATCACATGAAAATCACCAGCACAATAACCCCACATCATCACATAACATTCCTCACAATAGCCTCTCTTATCTCTCTTATAGCCATCCTTATCACTCCTATAATAGCCTCCCTTATCCCTCCGCTATGACAATATCAATAGCCAATTTTATCGCTCCTATAGCCACCCTTATCACTCATATAATAGCCTCCCTTATCGCTCCGTTTAATAGCATCCCTTATCACTCCGTCCAGATAATATTCCAACACATATAACAACAGTGAAATGCCACCCCTATGCCCGCATAGAATCAACAGTGGAATGCCACCCTTATACGCCGCATAACAGTAACCCAAATCACATAACAATTCACACAAACTATTATCACAATAACACAGCATAATCAACTCGTATTTATAAATTGCTCGTAGGCCACAACCTTTCCAAAGGTATAACGAAATCAATCAATTTCACAACAGATAGCCCACGACTCAACACAAGGTATATTAAACCACAAAAACAACAATAAGGATGGGAAAAATAACTCAGCATAGGACACCGCCTTCTTTAATCCAAATTTTTTTATAAATATATTAATGCCTATTTTTAAACTTATTTAATTAATTATTTGTTGATGGAAAATCCATAATGTAATTATTTTCAGGAAATATCATCTTAACAAACACACAGAATTCACATAAAAATCAAAGTAGCAATCACACCAAAATATCATATAAAACAAATTCGACAAACAAAGAATGCCTAAGACTTTAAACCAATAAAATTTGCACATATAAGCCCGAGTATGTACTTGTCACATCGCATACACGGCTGTCACATTATACAAATGGCATATACGACTCAATGCCTAAGAGGTAATTTCCCCACTCAAGGTTAGACAAGATACTTACCTCGACGAAACTAAACTGATACTTTAAACGATCTTCGCAAGTGAAACCACCTCTCGACGGCTCAAATCTGAAATTCGCCCCTTCATAATACTACGATGGTCTACCACACTAAACAAATTTCAATCTATAATAATGTAACACAATTGCACCAATATTAGCAAGATTTCTAGACTTTTAGTCATTTAGACATTTTATCAAACATCTAATGTGCATATTTTTCTACAACCTCCTTCAATGGAATTTCTTCACCTAACAACCGCCTTCCACCCAAATGATTCACCTCACAATCATATCTAGGCCATCCACAACTTCCCTTAGCATATGCATGCCCAACAATTCACTCCCAACCCATGAGTCTTATCAATTAATTCATTTTACAATCTCTACAATACCAACTCACCTAGGTTGGACACTCATTGCTTTCAATAACCATACCATAAGTCCTAACATATATTTCGTACATAAATAATCACCATGAATTAGTTAGAGATAGTAGACACACCTCTTGTAGACCAAATCTTGAAAGACAACTTTTGGGGTGTTCTTGAGATATTGAAGAAATCCTATGGAATCCAATCAAAACCTTATTGTAAATAGTGATTAAGAAGTGAAATCATTATAAAAACACATTTAAAAACTCACCTTAGGTATGTATTGGAAGCCTTGGCCGAATGGGTGATGGAGAGAAAGCCCTAATCTTGAAGAAATGACTTAGCCACTCTCTCTCCCCGGCCTTGGGGGTATTTATAGGGCTTCTACATGCACGACTGCATACCTGGGCAAGTGACCGCGCATCTTCCGCGCACACGAGGAAGAACCCCCCTTATATGCGCGGTCGCGCATCTAGCCGCGCATATGGAATAGGTATGGGAAAATGGCCATAACTTTCTTTAGTCATATCCAAATGATAAACGGTTTGATGCGTTAGAAACTAGACTCAAAGGGTTTTAATTTGATAGGTATATCACCACCTAAGTTTTTATATTTTGGTAGTTGCATGCGTTTGAAGTAGTATCTTGTGCGAATTTATTTAAAACTTTAGCCCATTACATAGCTCTCAACTTGGCTTAGTTCTAGGGATCTCCTTAGACCCTAACAACATCCAATACACCTCCTACACTTAATATCATGATCGTCTAAGTTGTTCCAGTCCTTAACCTCTCGTGAAAATGCAAGATGACACTTAAGCTACTTGTGAGCATGCTTATGGCCTCTAAATAATAGGAAATTTGAGGGGCCTCACGTCCTCCAACAACATTAGAATCACGAATCGTGCATCGATTCAAGCCTAAGAAACTTATGACCTTCTGAATTCCAAAACTAATGCCGATTCATATCAAACCAACTACGATTGACTTCAAATTTTGTACACAAGTCATAAATGATACCACATACCTATTCCAATTTCCGAAACCAAAGTTCCATCCCAAAGTCATTTGCTCAAAAGTCAAACTTCGGTCAACTCTATTCATTTAAGCTTCAAAAATAAAAATTGCTCTTTCGATTTAATTCCGAACCTTACGAAAACCAAACTCGACTTTGTACGCAAGTCATAGCACATATTACGAAGCTGCTCAAGACCTTAAGTCATTGAACGGGATGTAAATTCTCAGAATGACAAGTCGGGTCATTATATTATCCCCCTCTTAAACATACGTTCGTCCTCGAACATGCCAAGAATTATTCTGAGGTTTTCAATTTACTGAGTGCATTTACTATACATATATTCGTGGTGTATCCTACGTCACCGCAATCGTCATAATCCCAACAAGACCATCCCAGATGATGTTATTTCTCATGTTTACACTTACAATCCTTAAAACCAAATTTCTTACACTTCAATCATTTTTAAAAAGACCTGATTTTTCACATCGACATACGGTATTAGATTCAACCGGCTGTAGCAACTCGTGCCTACACTCGCACAACACATTCACATAGCATGACACATCATACATAGGCCCATAATAATAACTTTGGCCACAGTGGCTACCCAAAATCAATTTCAGTACCGACAATTAAATTTCATCTCAGTTCAAGCCTAGTTTCAAACCTTCACACTACTGACAACGATTTGAGGAATATGAAAACCTCGTAATTATTCACTCGAATTAACGAGTCATATTTAACACCATATTGGAATACACCTCGTAGGATAAAACATAATAAGCACAACACAACTATGACTAACATGTGCAGATAAA
>AWOL01S0477579.1:10600-24260 GCA_000715115.1 Nicotiana otophora
TCAAGGACTAGGACATTGATATCCTATATCACCCGCGAAAGGACAATGTTGTAGCGGATGCTCTTAGCCTAAAAGCTATGGGTAGTTTAGCACACTTGGAGGCATATAAAAGGCCATTGGCCAAGAAAGTTCATTGATTGGCTAGTTTGGGAGTTCGTCTTGCGGACTCTAGTGAAGGAGGGGTGATTATAAAAAATAGGGCTGAATCATCACTTGTTGTGGAAGTCATTTAGAAACAATACAACGATCCATTGTTTGCACAACTGAAAGAGGGGATTCATAAACATAAGAACATGGCCTTTTCTCTTGGCAGGGATGATGGTACACTAAGGTATCAAGGGCGACTGTGTGTTCCAAACGTGGATGGTCTTCGGGAAAGAATCATGACCGAGGCTCACACTTTTAGGTATTCAGTCAACCTGGGCTCTACAAAAATGTATCATGATCTCAAGGAATGTGGCGGACTTTATGGCAAGGTGTCCGAATTGTCAGCAGGTAAAGGCCGAACACCAACGGCCCGATGGGTTGGCACAAAACATAGAAATTCCAATGTGGAAGTGGGAAATGATTAATATGGACTTTGTGGTAGGACTACTGCGCACTCCGTGCAAGTCTGACTCAATTTGGGTGATTGTGAATCGACTCACGAAATCAGCATACGTTTTACCGGTTAAGGCTACCGACACAACGAAACAATATGCTTAGTTGTATATTAAAGAAATAGTTAGGTTGCATGGCACTCTAGTTTCCATCATATCTGATCGGGGAGCACAATTCACTGCTAAATTTTAGAAGAAATTTTAGCAAGGTTTGGGTACTCAGGTGAATCTTAGTACAACCTTTCATCTAACGACCGACGGACAGGTAGAGCGGACTATTCATACGCTTGAGGATATGTTGCGTGCTTGTGTTCTTTACTTTAAAGGTGGTTGGGATGATCACTTGCCACTCATATAATTTGCCTACAACAATAGTTATCATGCTAGGATTCAGATGGCACCGTTCGAGGCTTTATATAGTAGGAGATGTAGATCTCCTGTTGGGTGGTTCGAGATTGGGGAAGCAGAGTTGATAGGATCGAACCTCGTGCATCGGACTATGAAGAAGGTTAAGATCATTAAGGAGCGGTTCAAAACTGCTCAGAGTCATCAGAAGTCCTATTCGGATGTTCGTCGTAAAGATTTGGAGTTCAAAGAAGATGATTGGATATTCTTGAAGGTTTCCCCCATGAAGGGTGTAATGTGATCTGGTAAGGAAGGAAAATTGAGTCCAAGGTATGTCGGATCGTACAGAATCATTCAAAGGATTGGTGAGGTGGTGTACAAGCTTGAGCTACCACCTGAGATGTCATTAGTGCACCTGGTATTTCATGTGTCTATGTTGAAGAAAGTAGTTGGAGACCCGACAATCATTGTTCTGGATGAGACTATTGAGGTTAATGGGGAATTGACTTATGAAGAGATTCCAGTTTCTATTATTGACCGACAAGTTTGAAAGTTGAGAAATAAAGAAATTACCTCCGTGAAAGTGTTATGGCGAAACCAGCAGGTTGAAAAGGCCACCTCAGAGGCCGAGGAAGAAATGAAGAAGAATTACCCTTATTTGTTTGAATAACTATGTAATCGTTCTATGAAATTGTTCCCTATGAATTACGTATCATCTGTACAGCTTATGCTAAGAGTGTTCTTTTTCTGGTAATGTATTGCTTGTGAAGCCACGGTTGGTATTGTTTTTATGTTATATTGCATCATCGGATTATGCATATGTTGTTATGATTAGTTTATGGAATTCTCTTACAGGTGGATAGGCCCAGCTACAGGGGAATTCTGGCAAAATTTTTGGAAATTTAGGGAGTTAGTCAAAAATTTGGAATTGTTAGTGTGTGTTATAGCACCTAAGTCACATTGAATGCTAATGACGGATTTTGAGCCTCATTCCAGGACGAATGATCCTAAGTGGGGGAGAATATAAGGCCCCATAATATTTTGTAAAGGAATTTAAGATTTCGTGGTGTCGAGGTAGGCTTACGTGTTGGGTTGAACAGTGCGTTGGGGAGTTGAAGAAAATCTTAGAAAGTGTATGGCATTTCTGCGGTTCATTCTGCGGTCGCATAATTGATCTGCGGACCGCAGATCTGCCGCAAACTAAAACCGAGAGATTGTTGAATTTGAAGGTCATTTATGCAGTCCATTATGTGATCGCATATGCACTTCGTGGGCCGCATTTCAGTCGCACACTTGGCATGAGGAAATCTGGAATATGATTATGTGGTCTAGTTTGCGGTCGCAAAATAGGTCTGCGGACCGCAGAACTGTCGCAAAATAGGTCAGACGAGCCTAGTTTTTAGGCATCATTTTCATGGCCATTGTGCAGGCTGCATATAGATTATGCGGCACGGTATGCGTTCGCAGACACGTTTTCAGCAAGTTTAAGTTTTGGAAATTTTACCCGATCTTATTTTTATAAAAAAGCTTTGAGGGTCATTTTTTAAGGATTTCATATGATATTTTTAGAGAAAGGTCAGAGTATCTTAGAGATAGAAAGATAAGACCTAGCCGTTTGTTCATTAATTCTTGATCAAGGCTTGAAGATTTCACAAGGATCTTACTAGGGCTTCAAAGAGGTAAGAATTTTTTTTTCCAATTCTTCAATTTTGAATTTGGGGTAAAAGATAGGTGATTAGGAGTATGATCCTTGGGTGTGAGAGTATTATGTATATATGCGTGTACCAATAAGGTTTGTGGGAAGATTGTTGAGCTCAAATAAGTAAAGATTGAGTTGTGGAATGAAGAAAATCTTAAAGTAGAACCTTGTAGCCAAATTTGCACCTAGTGTTTGATAAAATTCTCAAATGAGCTGAAACCACGAATATCTTCCTAATTATGATTCAATTTTGTTATGTTTCTAAATATATTGGGATTGCTAGGATTTTCAAAATATTGTAGTAATTTAAGGACAGCTCAAAGCGAGGCATGTTGGCTAAACTCCTCTCTTAAAATTGAATCCCGCAATATTCATATAATTTATGCAAGTCCCGAGTTGTTCATTATAAAATTGGCTATTCCGAATAAGCTTGTGTTGAAAGATATATGTTCAATATGTATCCCAAATGCTTTTATTATGTTATGTTATCATTTGAAAATGTGTTCAAAGTATGGGTTATGCATTAAAAATGTTTCGACTTCAAGTCAAGTCCAAACGAAAGCTATCATGCCAAAATTTGTGAAAGATCTCTATGTGCCTAAGACTCATAATTGCTCATATGTATACTAAAAACCTTGATTTGAAATGCCTTGTTGTTGATGATGATGATGATGATATTTGAAAGTGAAAAGGTGAGCATGAAATACTAAATATGGCTGATGTGCCATGAATGATTTTGTAATTGTGGCCACTAGTGCCAATAAAATAAAAAGATGTGAAAGAAGTATGAAACGAGATTATTGTTAGAAAATGATGATGTCAATCCACACATCACTGTGGTGAGATGGTCTAGCCCATCGGGTCGTGATCGAACGCCATGTCGCACACATGGTGGTGATTGTGCTGGAAATTATAATTGAAATCATGATTGTGGTTGATGTCTCGGATGAGACGGCCTAGTCAATCGGGTCGTGATCGGACTCCGTGCTAAAAGTACGGTGGTATTGGTATTGTGAACAATGGAATATTGGTACTAAATATCTCCTAACTTAAAATATGAAATTTATTTGAACATTGTCTTGGTCCTAACTTGAGATTTGATGTTGATTGAGGCTTCCGCTAATATTATGATTGTTCTTGCTTGTATTATTAATCGTTATATTGAAAAGGTATTTTGTCATTCATACTAGTACTATTCCATATGTACTAACATCCCTTTTGCCGGAGGCGCTGCATCTTCAATGGATGGAGGTGGTTCCACAACAACATACATTGATCAGTGATAGCGGTACACCCTCTTCCCAACTTACTTGGTGAGCCCCACTTCATTTCGGGGTCATATCTCTTTGTTCCTTGTGTATTGTGTTTGAGGTATAGCTTGGGCCCTGTTGCCGGCACTATCAAAGTACTCTTTTGTATCTATTAGAGGCTTCGTAGACATGGTGTGGGTTGTATTAGTATTGGGAAAGTCAAGATAGTAATGTTGTATATGTGTTACAGCTTCCTCCTTAAACTATGAAAGTGTGTGAAATTTGAGACTTTAAAATGAAGTAACTAATGGAAATGAATTGGTATTGTATACATGATCTCTTTGTTGTCTAATTAACGAAAATATGTATTATCTTTATTCATAAGTGAGTTTGAGTAGAAATTATCTAACATGCTTGCTTGACCAGGTTTACTCAGTTGAGAACCGGTCGCGCTCCCCGAGTTCGGGCGCAAATTCCTTTCACATTGGACTAAATTACGTTATGCGAGAGGTCCACGAAGGGATATGCGGAAACCATTCGGGCGCAAATTCCTTAGTGTTAAAACTGGTAAGGGCGGTATATTATTGGCCTCGCATGGAACAAGACACCAAATTTTTCGTACAAAAATATGATAAGTGCCAACGCTACGCACCGCTAGTTTATCAACCGGCGGAACCACTACGTTCGGTCCCATCTCCTTGGCCGTTCATGAAGTGAGGTATAGACATCGTCGGACCGCTGCCGATGGCTCCCGGTAATGTAAGATTTCTTTTTATTTTAACTGATTATTTTTCTTAGTGGATGGAAGCAGGTCCTTATCAGAAGATCGGCGAATGCGAAGTGGTGGATTTCTTGTGAGAAAACATAATCTGCAGGTTTGAAATACCAAAAGAGATAGCATGCGAGAATGTGACTCAATTTATCGGCGCAGAGATCACAAAGTTCCTTGAAGATTTTAAAATAAAGAGGATCACATCTTCACCCTATCATCTGAACGCAAATGGTCAAGCGGAGTCAACTAACAAAGTGACTATACAAAACCTCAAGAAAAGGTTGGAAGCGGCTAAAGGTGAATGGCCTGAGGAACTGCCCAAAGTTTTATGGAGATATCGAATGACGGTAGAATCGAGCAAAAGGGAAACTCCCTTTTCCCTTGTGTACGGAGCAGAAGCCTTAATTCGAGTGGAAGTATGGGAGCCTGCCTTAAGGTATTTTCAGGCATGCGAAGAAGCTAACAATGAAGCGATGCTGGTCAACTTAGAGTTACTCGATGAGCGCAGGGACTTGGCATATATAAGGATGGAGATACAAAAGATGAGAATGAAAATATATTAAAATCGAAGGGCCAAACTTTGTTACTTTAAAGTATGAGATTTGATTTTAAGGAAAGTAACTCAAAACACCCGAGAACTCAACGCACGGAAGTTAGGCACAACTTGGGAAGGCCCCTACCGGGTTTCGGCTGTCACCGGGAAAGGTTCGTATGAGTTAGAGGATCAGAATGGAGAAAGGTTTCCAAGCAATTGGAATGTGGCACACCTCAGGAGATATTATTGCTGATAAACATCGTTTTGTGCTGGAAGTATGCGCTGCACTCTTTTTCCCTTCGTCAAGTTTTTATCGCAATTGGGTTTTTCTGGCAAGATTTTTAACGAGGTAGCAACTGAAAGCATACTATGAAGAAAGTTTCAACGATAACAATATGACCTTTAATAGAAAGGCACACAAGTGAAGAACCGCTCCGGGGCGGTTAGATAACCTTTGGCTCTATAGCAAAATTCCCACCGGGAAAATAAGTTTGCTATAAAGCAAAGGTAACCCGACCGTTCACAAGTGCAAACCACTAAATGATTGTTAGATATTCTTTTTCTTGATAGCATAAATTCCTAAGGGGAAGCGAAGTTTGTTACCGAGCGGAAGTTTGTCTAGCAATTCATTAGTAGGATCCTCGAAGGTGCAAGATTCCAGTGTTCCAATTCACATTATTCACATCTTTACACTGAGGGATGATATGAGAATGCAGCAGCAATGGATTCCACGTCGATCGTAACACGAAATCCGAGAACATAATTATGTCGTCGGGACCGGGGACTGCGCGATCAATCCCGTAGAAACAAGTTGTACAAATTAGCCACAAGAAATGACAATTTCTCTTTGACATAACAAACGCTTATGTAGTTTTTGAAAACAGAAGGAATAAACTAAAGTACTTTTATTTTTTATCTTGTTTCTTGTCTGATCGAATAGTTGATTTATCATTTGAAAGTTAAACAAGTACTTCAAATGCTAGTGTTGTAATGAATAAGAGACGTCCTCTTCAAGAGCACCGTAAATATAAGAGGGCCCTCTCTTATGAAAACCCTCATGTTAAAGGGTTTATTTCGGTAGAACTTATACTCGGAATCAAAATACTTTTGGGA
The DNA here is from genome assembly GCA_000715115.1 of Nicotiana otophora. Lineage (NCBI taxonomy): Eukaryota > Viridiplantae > Streptophyta > Magnoliopsida > Solanales > Solanaceae > Nicotiana > Nicotiana otophora. The sequence continues at coordinate 16,914 of AWOL01S0477579.1, forward strand.
AAAAATACACTCAAGGCTTCACATAATAAGACGCAAACAGTAAAATTTGCGCAAAACTCTTAAGCAAAAAGAAGAGAATGCAAAGATTTAAACTTGCATAAATATTCAAATAACATAAAGACTCAAACAATACTTGTGCATAAGATTGTTTTTATTTACAATAACATGCCAAAATGGCACATATACAAATGTTGGAAAAAGAAAAGAAAAGCTAAACTGCTGCATCTCCGGAACCCAGAGGAAGAGAAGTGTTCGTGCCCCTAGGGGAAGTGGGTAGATCTGCTGGTGGCTCAACATCTTGGCCCTCATCAGTTTAGCCTTCAACATCTTCGCCTTCTATTTTCTATTCAATTCCCAAAGATTTAGAATCGAAACCGAAAGAACCGGGAGCATCAAGCTCTGCCGGGAGACCATTTTTAGCACCTAACTCAAGCTCACAGACCTTAGCAATTTCGACATCAAAGTCAATGATACCAGCTTTGGCGTCCTCCAAGGTTTTTCTCTTCATGCTGTACATAACGTAAGTTTTCTCAATATCGAGGTAAGTTGCTCGACCTTTAAGTTGTTCTTTGAGTTGGGTTACCTCGGCTTAAAGGTTTTCCCGGGCGGATCTATTGGATATGAGGCAAACATCAAGGTCACGGGTAGTTGAGCTAAAAAGCCTATTATGCTCGATAGTTGTGTGGGAGAAAGAATTCTAAAAGGAGAGAAGATTTCGTCCACCAAGAGAGACTTTCCTCCAACTGGGCTTGTTTCACCCCCCACAGCAGCAAGCTCTTCAGTTTTGGAGTTCAAGGCTGCATCTAAGTTGGTCAATCTTTCATAGGAGGCAACCTCGCGGTCGGTTGCAGCAAGAACGACATTATGAACTTCATCCCATGTGGCCTTGGCTTCGTCAAATTTAACCATCAGCAGGCCAATATCTTGGCTAAGGGTTACCACTTCTTGCTCGCTTTGCTGCAAACGAGTCTCCAATACAATGGCCTCAGCAACTTTGGCTTCCAATTTTGAGAGGCGAGCAGCAGTTTGCTCCTGCTCAGACAAAAGTTGATCCCATGCGAAGGTAAGTTCTTCCTTTTCCCGAATCAACCTTTGGAGGCCCTCAGAAGCAAGAAAGTTGTCCTACAAAGCAAGAAAGACAGACCTAGGATATTTTTCAGGCAAAGTAAAAGAAATAACAAAGGAAATAAGGAATGTACCGCTGCGGGGTTGTGCATGGCATTGTTCAACAAGAACTCTCCCGAGATAGCCTGTAATTTTTCCCAATCTTTCTCTGAAGCCTTTGTCTTCAGATAGTTAGCAAGTTCCACCAGCCAGGATAGCAAATTGCATCCGTTGGAGACTGAGAGAGTAACGCTCCTCCTCCTTTGTGGATCTTTTGAGGGGGAGCATATTTTTGCCCCAAATTCCCATGAACTAGGGACTGGGGGAGAAGGACACCCTCTTCTCGGGCAGATGCGGCCGGTAGAGATGATGTAGCAGTTGTTGCTGGAAGAGTTGATAAAAGTGGAAATGATGTAGCAGTTGCTGGTATTGGTGAAGATGGAGATGAAGCTGATGGAGTTGAAGGGTGAGAAGCAACTGCGACAAACGCAGTGCTGGTTGTTGGTTGCTCGCGAGTCGAGGATAGAAGGGACCCGACACTCATCCCCAAAAATATCGGGCGCCGCGAATGGGACACGGAAGCAAGAGTTAGCATTTTCCCCTATTTCATACTCCCCCATAGTGCCGAGACATCGTCCTCAACTGGTGTAACTAACTCAACAAATTGAGCGGTCTGTTGAGTTGAGGAAGGTCTTCATCTTCTATGTAGAGAAGCTCCTTCCTCGCTAGCTTTTCCATCATCATCAATCATCACAGTATCAATGATCGGCCCGGGCGGAGGGCTTGTCGCTATGACTTCCGAAGACGACTCAGGGGCATCATTCTTTTCCCTCTAATTTTTCCCTCCGGCAGTAGAGGAGCGTCTTATTTTTGGTTGCTTGTTCTTTGGCCAGGGACTCCGAGAAGAAGCACTTGCACAAAAGCAGGCCCGAAGATGCATGTATGTTAAAAGGCTTTTTGCAGCAATGTCAGCCAAAATGTCCTCCTCGGGGATAACAACTTAACCTTGGGGTGGACCTAAATTCAACAGAAGGAAGGTGTTAGATAATTTTCTCATAAGAAAAAGTAAGGACATAGCGAGTTAAACTTACCATGATTTTTGGGCTTTCACCCGTATTTCCGGGATATATCTTTCCATGAGCGCGTTTCGGGTGTGGTAACGTCCAAATCTTATGAACCCATTGGTTCAGGCCCCCAACCCTAGGGGTAACCCACCGAGCCGCTGAGGTAGGAAATGGAAGGGGAGTTAATAATGATGATAAAGGGATATTTAACAGGAAAGAAATAGACTATATACTCATGAGTGCGGTTCCACAGTTCTGGGAATGAATAAGCCGAGGCCGGGATGATGTCACTAGTGGCAACTGAAACAAACCATTCCATCCACCTACGGTCGTTATCATCATCCATGCTAGATAGCAGCGCATGGTGGCCCCCCTTGCTGAAGTTGATCACCCCCCTATGGAAGATCTTGGGGGAATAAATGTTCATCACATGAGCTAAAGTTAGCTCCTCTCCCGTTTCCTAATGCAGGCACCGAAGGCAAGCAATCGTCCTCCACACGGAGGGACTTACCTGTGCCAGATACACTTGATAGCGGAGGCAAAACTCTTTAATAATAGAGTTAAACTCTCCACCTAGAGAAAATGTCCCCAAAGTGAAGGGATACGTATAGAAGTACATAAAACCCTTCTTGGGTAAGGTTACCCGCTCTGTCAGGTCGGGGGCAAAAATGGCTAGGTCCTGGTACGACAGTCTTCCTTCACAACAGGAATGCTGAAAGAACGGATGGAAGAAGGATACCTACTAACAGTCCATGTGCGATAGCTAACAGAAGGAAATTTCTCTTCAAAGTCTTTTTGTTGTAATAAGGCTTCTAGGGATGATGGTGTCCACTATTAGATGAGTAGAGTCCCCGGATTTGTTCTTGTTATTTGAAGAACTGGTACTCTTTGAAGAAGAGGCCATTATATGGAATAACAAAAAGCTTTTTCGTTTGAAGAGAGTTGAAGAAAGGTTGAAGAACATGATACAAGTTGAATAAAGAGAGTTTTAGAGAGATTTGGAGAGTTATGGAGTATGAATGAAAGAGATTGATACGTATAAGTAAAGGTTTATGCGGCTAAATTCATGACCATGATTACCTCAATAACCAGCAAAAGTTATGTTGAATCGTGGGATGACGTGTGTTCGGGACATTAAATGCGGAGATGCGTGCATTTAATCAACAGTTAGAAGCTTTTTATAAGGAATCATGGTAATTACCTCCAAAAAGAGTGCTTCTACTAACTTCCCGGTGACACAAAGTTATGTCACCGGATAGCAGAGGGACTATATGTATAGGATAAAATATGCTATACTACATGGCTGTCCAAAAGAGGGACACATGGAACCTAAGGCGGGGGATAGCTAAAACCGAAGGCAATTGTCCCGTCTATCACCAGAAAGAATAACGCTCATAAAGATGCAATAAATACCCTCCGTCCGGTAGCATTTAATGGAAATTAAAGAAGGGCATGATCCTATGACCTTGTTCCTGAGGTGCATCTACAAATAGTGAGCTTTGTTATCATTGTAAAGGACATAATTTTTCTGGCAAACTTACGCTATAATCAATAAAAAGCTTTATACAATTTTACTTTCTTGTTCCTTGGTTTCATCACTGCTGTGTCGGGAAGCCCTGTCCCCAAATCATTATTTTTCGTGATTTTATTTTTATTTCAAGGCTAAGAATAGTGTATTTTTTTAATTATTTTATTATTTCAGGATCAAATTAATTCACTTGTCTATAAATCACGTATAAATTCAACTGTACCATTTTACGGGTAAACAATTTGTGCCTTAAAACTCCAAAAGGAAAAATTCAACGTAGATATAAATAAGCATTGAATATATCGAGATTTAACAATGTCAAACTACTACTCCTTTTTGTAATGGTAGTAACATTGCCAGACTTACATCAGCGACAAGCAAATCTATCCGGAATTAACAATGAGAGAGGAAGAGAATAAGATAATCCATATATTTGGTTTTTATGCTATTGAATTAGGAGATTTGCTTAATGGTATGCTTCCCTTTTTGCATCACGTGATGCGGTAATGGCAGACTGTCGGAGATTTGGTGGTTATGGTGGTGGAAATGTTTGTCAAGGGAAGAGAGAAGATGAAGGAAAAGAGACAAAAAGATTTAAAATAAAAACTTTGGCCATTCATGCTCTTTTTGGAGGTGAGGTTCACGCACACTGCCATGTCAGCAGTGCGTGTCTAATAGGCATATTAAAGCTTGAGTTTAGTGTTCAATGGGAAAATGGGATAATTCAAGTGTTTAAATAAAAAAATTGGGCAAGTTTAAGGGTGTGCATGTCACATCTTTAGTCTTGAACTAAGCGCATGTGCGACACTTGACAACTTGCTCACGATCTTGCACAACTCGATCACGATTTTGCTATGCCAAGTCAGCCTAAAATACTACACTCAAGATCGCTAAGGGAATGTTAGATAAAAAAGACGAAAGAAATTTGCCAAAAGAACCTTTTGTATTAGAGAGAACTTGAATTGTTTACTTGATGAATTACAAATGAATAACACCTTTATATACTAGTTTTATAGGGGATAGTGAGTAAATAATAATTATTACACAAGACCCTTATTATTTACAAGTAAATCCATTCTCTAGAATATTCTATATAGCTAGAATCTTTTAAGGACTTTCTAGCAATTCATAGGGTTCTAAGGTGTTTTATGAGAAATCTCTAGAACCTTTCCACATGTGCTAGTCTATTTCACATGTAAGCTTACACGTGTCATTAATATATGTCAAATGACACTTACATGACATGCCAGGATGATGTGGTGGGTGACATCTGTACAATTGTACTTGAGAACCGCACAAGTAAAAACATTTTTCTTACTGATTTTCAGTTTCTATTTTCTCTTATACTTATTGTTTTCTCTTCATTTCTCTTTTCTTCGTAATTTTCTAATATACCATTGGTGGTCTTTTTATCTTGTTTGGTTTAATCCTCAGAAAGGTTTTGAACTTTTTTTAAACATAAATTACATGTTAAAGTTATTTATCAAACAAATATATTTTGAGAAACATTTGTAACAATTGTATGAAAATATATTTCGAATGGTTTTGTTGTATTTTCGAATAATAAAGTTTGTGGTTAAAACTCGTTTTTATTTTTTTTACAACTTATTTTCCCTCCAGATATTGGCCAATATTATTAATCTTACAGACGCACCAATATTTTTCTGGCACGTAAGTAAAAGGTCCCACAAATTCACAAAGTATTAATATATGCTCTCATCTCACAAGTTTTCCCCTTTGGCGCCAAATTCCTCTTCCACTATCAGTCTCCAACTCTCTTTCACCAGTCACCGGCGAGATTTCCTCCGGCGAAGAAAACCCTAGCGAGCTCTCAATCGCGGAATTCTCGCCGACTAATTTCTTCGATTCCTCCTTCGTTCTCTACGCCTCACTTTAATGTCGGAACGTGGCGCTAAACGCCCCAAAATCACCAGGTCCGTGCTACACAATTTTCACTTACACTACTTAAACCTTTGGCCCTTCGCTGCTTTCTTGTGATCCATAACTCCTTTTTTCCCTTCTAGGTACTTTTCGAAAAAATAGTTAGGACTTTTCCTATTTTGAGTAATAGTTAGGGTTTATTCGACCTTTTGTTATATAATTTCACTTAAAAACGTATAAAACCAATTCCAAAAGTCTTTTATTTTACATATTTCTAGTTATAGTTGTGGATTTCATTTTTAATTTCAGGGAGGTTGAATTAAAGTACTAGCTTTAATTGTTTGGGATGCTTATTTTGCATTTTTTTGGTTATAATCTGCAGGGGAGAAGATGATTATATGCCAGGAAACATAACTGAGATTGAGCTTCATAACTTCATGACGTTCAGCAAGTTGACATGCAAACCGGGCTCCCGATTAAATCTTGTAATTGGACCAAATGGGTCTGGAAAGAGTTCTCTAGTCTGTGCGATAGCACTTGGTCTTGGTGGTGAGCCTCAGGTAAGTGGAAGTTGAAGGAAATGAAAAATTATTACTACATGTGAATTTCATGGGTGAACTTTTACCAAGATGAAAATTGTGTTACACTGCAGCTTTTGGGGAGGGCTTCTAGTATTGGAGCATTTGTAAAACGCGGTGAGGAGTCAGGGTACATCAAGATTTCCTTGAGAGGGGAAACCAAAGAGGAACAGTTAATTATCACGCGGAAAATAGATACACGGAACAAATCTGAGTGGATTTTTAATGGTAAAGAATTCTTTATCTATAATGTGTGCTTCAATTAGAAAGCTGTTTAACTTGCTATATTTGTGATGACGGGCCACTCGAATGATATAAGTCTTTCTGATCTGTTTTACTCTTTTTATGTCATAATATGTTATAGATTAAGATTATACGTGGATGGCTTCTTGCATTTATCCATACGAGTAAAAACGAAGGCTTCTATNTCCCACAAATTCACAAAGTATTAATATATGCTCTCATCTCACAAGTTTTCCCCTTTGGCGCCAAATTCCTCTTCCACTATCAGTCTCCAACTCTCTTTCACCAGTCCCCGGCGAGATTTCCTCCGGCGAAGAAAACCCTAGCGAGCTCTCAATCGCGGAATTCTCGCCGACTAATTTCTTCGATTCCTCCTTCGTTCTCTACGCCTCACTTTAATGTCGGAACGTGGCGCTAAACGCCCCAAAATCACCAGGTCCGTGCTACACAATTTTCACTTACACTACTTAAACCTTTGGCCCTTCGCTGCTTTCTTGTGATCCATAACTCCTTTTTTCCCTTCTAGGTACTTTTCGAAAAAATAGTTAGGACTTTTCCTATTTTGAGTAATAGTTAGGGTTTATTCGACCTTTTGTTATATAATTTCACTTAAAAACGTATAAAACCAATTCCAAAAGTCTTTTATTTTACATATTTCTAGTTATAGTTGTGGATTTCATTTTTAATTTCAGGGAGGTTGAATTAAAGTACTAGCTTTAATTGTTTGGGATGCTTATTTTGCATTTTTTTGGTTATAATCTGCAGGGGAGAAGATGATTATATGCCAGGAAACATAACTGAGATTGAGCTTCATAACTTCATGACGTTCAGCAAGTTGACATGCAAACCGGGCTCCCGATTAAATCTTGTAATTGGACCAAATGGGTCTGGAAAGAGTTCTCTAGTCTGTGCGATAGCACTTGGTCTTGGTGGTGAGCCTCAGGTAAGT
>AWOL01S0478380.1:0-25521 GCA_000715115.1 Nicotiana otophora
GCTTCCGCATTTACTTTTCAAATTCTTACTCTAGTTTGGATTTCCGACCTTGTCGTTATCACTGTTACACTTGCTTCATCTTATTTTTACTACAAAATATGTACTTTTATTATGAATGTTGGCTTGCTTAGTTTTGGGATAAGCACCATCACGACATGTCGAGTTTTGGATCGTGACAAGTTGGTATCAGATCCTAGGTTACATAGGTCTCACGAGTCATGAGTAGGTTTAGTAGAGTCTTTCGGATCGGTACGGAGATGTGTATACTTATCTTCGAGAGGCTACCAAACCCTTAGGAAAACTTCACTTCCTTGTATACTTGTCGTGTGAATTTGTTGATTCTGGAAACTAAACTTCTGTTATTCTATTCTCTCACAGATGGTTAGGACACGTGCTACCGGATCGGGCGGACGGCCATCAATACCACCAGCTAGGACCGCGAGAGGCCGGGGCCGCGGTAGAGGCCGAGGTGCAGCTCGTACAACAGCTAAAGCAGCACCTGTAGACCCACCATTTGCTCCAGCTCAGGAGCAGATTCCAAATGTGGTTGAGCTGGTGAAGCCAGCTCATGCACCAGCTGTGCCCATTGTGATTCCAGGCCTTCAGGAGGCTTTGGCGCGGATATTGACTGTTTGCACTAGCCTTGCTCAGGCGGTTTCAGTTCTAGTCGCAGCGGCACCTTCTTAGGCCAGGGGAGGTGCTTAGACTCTTGCCACCCGTACTCCATAGCAGATGGTGCAGGGACTTCAAACACCGGGGTACTACCAACCCAGCCGGTTGCAATAGTTGCTCAAGCCTAGATGGGTCCCATTACTAGTGATTAGGAATAGAAAAGACTAGAGAGATTTGGGAGGCTCAAGCCTCCAACATTTAGTAGGGCTGAGTATGAAGATGCTCAGGACTTCTTGGATAAGTGCCAGCAGATTCTTTGCACGACGGGTATTCTGCAGACTAGGGGGTCTAATTTACTACTTTTCAGCTGACGGGGCAGCCTTTAGATGGTGGGAGGCCTATGAGCGGAGATGGCCAACCAATGCTGCACCACATTCATGGCATGGGTTCTCCATCCTCTTCTTGGAGATGTTTGTGCCTTCAACCCGCAGGGAGGAGTTGCGTAGGTAGTTTGAGTAGTTACGCTAGGAGGGCATATATGTGACCCAGTACAAGATGCGATTTTCAGAGTTGGCCTGTCACGCGATCTGGTTAGTTCCCGCTGATAGCGAGAGGATTAAGAGGTTCATAGATGGCATCAGCTATTAGTTACGATTTGTTATGACTCGAGAGAATGCATTAGGTGCTAGGTTCGACGAGGTTAATAATATTGCTCGATGGCTAGATTTGGTCTGTAGTTAGGAGTGTGAGGAGAGGGAGGCCAAGAGGCCTCATGGTTTGGGTGGTTTCAGCGGTGTTCCTTTTGGGGGGCAGTCCTACCACAGCAGGAGTCATCCTTATAGGCCCGTACAGATGGCTCGTCGGGTTCATCGTGGTGCATCAGCTAGCCATGGTTCATATAGTGCTCGCCCGGGGTAGTCATCTCAAAGTTCTCTCCCAGCTCAGAGTTCATCTCGTGCTCCTTCAGTTCAAGGTTCATCTGCACCAGGTTCTTCTAGCAGTGATTCTAGTTCTCGTGGTCTGATTAGTACCCACCACAATTAACGGACAAGGGTTGCAACGAGTGTACGGAGGTTGGGCATATCGGGAGGGAGTGTCCCCATATCCTGGGAGGTCCAGTTCATCAAAGGGATCGGGCTACGACTTCTACAGTAGTCACTTCACCACCCGCGCAGTCAGCTCGGGGTAGGGCACAGGCAGCTAGAGGCCGCCCTAGATGGGGAGGTCGATTAGGTGGCGGTCAGGCTCGATTCTATCATATTCCTTTTAGGCTAGAGGATGTTGATTCAGACACAGTGATCACATGTATTGTCTTAGTATGCTATAGGATGCTTCTATATTACTTAATCATGGTTTTATATTGTTGTGGACCGTGTGTATCGGGCGCGTGTAGTTACTATTGGGGGATTGGAGACTAGAATTGATCTCTTATTGCTTAGTATGGTTGATTTCGACGTGATTTTGGGTACGGACTATTTGTCTCCATGTCATGCTATTCTAGATTGTCACGCTAAGATGGTGACGTTGGCGATGCCGGGTTGCCAAGGATCGAGTGGAGAGGTAAGCAATACATCAAACTGGTTGTTACTCAAGGTATGTAAGAAATTCAAAGCTAGAATTCGGCCCCAATCCCTCCAAAATCTTCCTGAAATCCTCCTTAATTCTCCCTAAATCCCGCAACTCATAATCTTCGTGCCATTCCTATAATGCATGCCTAAAGTCGGGACAAAGTTGGCTTTGGTTCAATATCTTTGCCCGAAAACTCTTTCGTCGTCTTCGGTCAAAGCGGGGCAGCTGTTGACGGCCCATTTTGAACCTCCATTTTAAAACTAATTTACTTATACTTAATAATTTACAATAATTATTTTGAAAGTATTTTCTATCAATAAATACCTATTTCTACAAATTAATTAAATATTAGTTTTGAAATTAATCATTTAGTATTAGTATTATGTAATTAAAAATATCCTTCTATTTTAATAATATTAAAATAATTCTTTAAATGTGCCATAGAGGTTTTTATAATTAATTTAACAAATTACTTCTAAATTTTTTGATTAATTAGATTATTGTGTTAATAATTCAAAATTAGTGTTGTAATTTAGAAAATAAAGTATTTTATAAATAATTAATTACAATAGTTAATAGTATATTTGATATTGGTTAGTTAACTAAATTTTATTGGAAATTAATTAAGTTTAATTAAATTAAGTTTAAGAAGGTTAAATACTAAATGGCTATAATTGCAATTGCAGAATTTAACACGAATTGGCCCTTCTTTAAATAAAAACTAGCCCAATACCCATGCCCAATCCCATCTGACTCGGTCCAAATCTGCCCCCTCTTTCCACTTTTGGCAATCCGCCCCAACCAATCAGAACCAATCAGAGCACGCCAAGTCACCCGTCCCTATCACTCACAAAAAAAGCACAACAGACCCCAACCATCTATCCTACAGATCAATGGTCCTCGTTTATCTCCGTTTTTTCCTTGAATTTTAAACATCCTATTTGATTTAATCTCAACTGTTAAAATCAAAAGATCCAAAGACCTTCGTAATTCTTCAGTTTTATTATTTAATCCCTGAATTATCAGGGCCATTGATCTAAATAATCAACGACCAAAATCCATCTCCAATCTTTAACCCTCAGAGACCCCCCTCCCCCCCCCCCCCCCCCCCCATATCCTAAACCTAAAATCATTTGCTACTCCTTCAGCTGGCTCCCTTTCCTCTTTTCCTCTGCTTTCTCTCAAGCCCTCATGAACATCAATCAACAGACCTTGCACAAATTCGTGCAAGGTCATGAAATCTCTCACCAAATCGTCCTCTCCTGCTTTCCCATATGAGAATCCCGGTAATCTTTCCCTTTTGTTCTTCAAATCTGAAACACCAGACTCTGACCTTAGCATTGAGAAAATATTTTGCCTTCGTTCTTTCAAATCCAAACTCAGAAAATCATCTGATTTGTCCCATGGCTATGATGCACGTTATTCACTTTTCATTTTCACTTATTAGATTTAAAACCCCCAATTTTGAAACCTTAGACTCAAAGGTGAAAGATCAAGTCTCTAGATTTCTCTTATGCTCTGTCAAATCGAAGCATGCATGAGCCTATATCGAAGCCTCATTATGGTTATTCGATGTCTAGAGGTCAAATGCAATGACCTCTGGACATTGGAGCTTTGACCGATGGGTTTGCCTTCAACGGTCAACAACTCTTTATTCAGGTAAAAAACTCTAGTTGTTTTCCTTCTGTCTCTTTGAATTTCACTCGCCTATGCTTGCATCATCTAGTAGTCGTCACTCTCTACTACCTATGCTTGAGTCTTGCTGAAACCCTAAGCCGTTAATGGCACTATAAATAGAGCCTTGATTTTCTCACCTAACATCATCACAAAACCTATATCACCAACCAGACCTACCAAACCTAACAAGAGTCGAAAATCTCATACGGTTTAGAAGCCTAGGTTTCTTTTCTGAGTAATCTCTATTTCCTTTGTTTTCAAGTTCTTGCACTACTCAAAAGCTTGAAGATTTGGTTTTTAAATGGCTAAGTTAGAAACCATGTTTGGTCTGCTTCCCTAGAAAAGGTTAGTACACCTCCACCCTTTCTCTTTTGACTATCTTACTCGAATATCATGGACATCTTGTTGTCTTTTATTCGTTGTGTTCGTTTATGATATTTTTCATTAGTGTATAGATGTTATTTCCAGTTCATGATGATGTGTTGTTAATTTGTACTCATCTATCATGCTTTTGAGTATCTCTAATTGGTATTGATTGAGTTGTTGCGTGACCTTTATGACTTCCATTCTGAATCCAGATAGTTTAGATGATTAAGTTTTCTTAATATGCCTCAATGACTTCTCATGTTTGCCTAGACTTTTCTTTTAATGATTCTGCTGTGATCTCTAACCCTACCATACTATATTCCATAAAATAGGTTATAGTCATGTTTGCTATAGTTGAATGATAACTGTTTTACAAGCTGAGTATAACAACATCATGTTTAGATGTTAATCTTGTTTGGTACAATATTTTCCTTGTCTTTAACCCCCTTTATGACATTGTTGACTTGGTCTCATAATGAGCGAAACTCATCCTATTTTTGTAAGATCATAACCTTATTTGAAATATCTATGTGTTGTTGAATGAAAATGCTGCATATATCTCTGTTTGTCTTCATGATTTCATATTTCTGTACACTGTTATGAAACTGCGCTTAGTTCTATCTTTCCATGTTAATCTGAACTGAATCTGGTCTGTAAATCCTAAGAGAAACTTCTTATTGCTACTGCTCGGACATAATAGTTTGCCTATTTCATAATGAGATTAATACTCTTATAAAAGGATGGTTTTGTCAACAATTTCAAGGTTAAGTGAAGCTAATAGTCTATGATTCTGCTAAGCATTCTTAGATGTTCCATTTAAATCTATAAATGTGTAGTCATGTTAAAACTTCTGATTATATTCTGGTATCTATAATAACACCTGTAGAGGTTTCTAACTATGACTGTTTGTCTGAATATGTGTTAGGATGTATTATGGTAGTTGGTTTATATTGAAAGAGCCTCATTGGCACTTAAACCTATGGGGGAAAATGAGTCGTTAATGGTTAAGGGTATTTAGGAGTAGAGTTTAACTGTAGGTTGGGCTGCTCTCTCCGGCACAAGCATTGCCCTGGGCCTTGAGACCCTTGGGAACTTTGAGGTGTAGGGGGATTCAATGGGGACATTAACTTTGAGTGGAAAATTTTCCTTACCACTCAATTCATTGACACTTGTTATTCTCTTTGGGTTTATTGTTTAATGACAACGAATGATTTTCAATATAAATTAATTACCATATATAACCACCACTTTAGTATAAGTTCTCATAGTATTTGGGTAATGTTAGTTTGTTATATTTTGCTCCAATCATTTGCATATGTGTTTCATGCATGATTGAATATACAAAATATGTATATAATGACCTTCTTTTTTTTTCTTTTTATATGTATATTTGTTTGGGCCTGCTGAGTTCTTAAGGAACTCGGGCCTAAATCCAGCATTGCTATATCTCAGAAGCTCCATAGTTAGTTGTTGCCCGTCCCTGTATCGCTGGGCCTGCCTCTTTGAGGTCCAAATACCATAGTCCAATCCTCTCCTTTAATTCCTTTATTATTTACTGCTTCATTGCCTTAGCCTTACTGCCTTGTCGCATTTTGCTGCATTCTTGTTGTTGTTTATCTCACATGTATACAAAAAGTATATATTGGATTGAATGCTTTACTTTATGTCCCGAATCATATAAACAACTTAGGCAACTCTTAAAGAACATAGGATTAAAAGGAGTATTAGTTAGTAACTAATCCCCCGTTTGCTAATTATTAGTTGTTTGTATAATTAATCTACTATGCTTTGTTAACTCTTTCTTAAAGATTTTGAAGACCAAAAGCTTAGCAAGAGACAACAACTCCTCTTTAAAAAAAGAAAACTAAAACTGAATCACATGTTTGACCTTCAAAAAGGAAATCAACTCATTTCGAAAATAAGGTGTTGCCGCCCCAAATAAAGATTTTCAAACGGTTTTCTTCAAGTCTAATATCTAAAAGCCAAGGTATATCTTAGGCTTACTTTCACAACACCTTCATCTCATTAGAGTAATATGAACTTCCATGCTTTAGGAACAAAGTATTTTAACTTAGCTTTTCTAAATACAAACACCACACACATTTTAATAATATTTCAAGCATACATACACTAGCATTATTTTTCCATGGCTCCTCTATAAATTCATACCTTTTCTAAACTACACACTTCTTTCGCATGTGTTATGTCCTAATGCATAGCAAGCCGTACTCTTTTTAAAAGATAGTAAAGCATAATTCAAATAATTAATTCTAAATCTAGTCTAAGTCCTATGGAGCTACCTCCGGTAGATTTTAAGGATTGCCTAACACCTTCCCCCTAGAAGAATAAGAACCCTTACCCATTATCTCACCGGTTAGCAGACTAATAAAGAATGTGATTTTTAATTAAATAGGTGCCCTAGTATACCTTTAAATATTAGGCGGCGACTCTCTTTCTTCAACAACAGAGAAACCGCAAGTTGAATCTTGTTTTGACTAGCGAAAACTAGGGTACAACAAAATGGCGATTCTGCTGGGGATTTCACACTTACGTTCTGACCTTAGCAGGCTTAGACTACATTTGGCATTTTGATTTATTTGTACATTGCTTTAACTGTAGATAAAATTGCAATTATGTTCTTACCTACTTTATTTGCTCTTTATGCTTATTATCATACTTATTGTTGCCACATTCTTATCTGTTACTCCTTTATATATATATTGTCATCACATTTCTTCCTATCGAGTTTTGGTCGTACACTGTCACACACAATGGCACGTGAGGTTGTCTTTTACACCCCTCTGAACCTTCTTTTCAAAACTCTCTAGTTTTAGAGAATGGCTTTGTCAGGTCAACTGACATAACTTCTCCCCGCCTTCAGTCCAATTCAAAAGTAGGAAACACTCTAATCTAGCAAGAATCGACCATACTACATAAATCTTAGGTGTGTCGGTCCTTGGCATCGACACATAATTAGGAACGCCACCCTAATGTCAACAGGTCATGCACCCAACAACATGACTTATGTGGAAAGACAAACAAACTTGACAAGACACTTAAAGATCAAAAGAAAACACTTACCAAACACCTTTCTTTTACCCACCTCAGAAAATATAAATAAACCAAAACATTCCTGAGATTAACATGGTGATGGGAGCTCCACACAAGTTGAAGCAGTGGTGGAAGAACATTCGCCGGGAACATGGAGATGAGATTCGGACACACTTGGGGGCACTGACCGCTCTGCTAGACTTTCGAGTAGACAGGGTGCTCACCCGCTTGCTTATAGAGTTATAGCATCCGACTAAGGTGGTGTTCAAGTTTGCCGACTGTGAGTTAGTACCGACATTGGAAGAAGTTACTAGTTTCACGGAGCTATTGTTTAATGGAAGGAAGCCAATACTACCAGTTACTATGCCTGATTATCGGTTCTTGGATGCTTTAGGCCTGGCTAATAGTCGGGGTCTGAGAACTATCGAGGACGGATGGGTGAACCTCGACCAGCTGCTTGACTAGTTTGGACACCGTGAAAGCTATGAGTGGTATTCAAGAGAGTTTCAATGTGATCAAGCAATGTGAGAGAGTCTCAGGCCAATCACCTTCTCATTGGCACTGTTGGGATTATTGGTCTTCTCATAGAGAAGGAGTCAGATCAACATCAACTTATTACCCGTGGTTCTGGCAACATTCCATGGAAACCTTCAAGCTACTTTGGTGCCGATGGTGCTAGCTGAGATGCTAAGGGCTTTGTCCGCATGTGCACGAGGGTATGATTTCTTTAAAGGTTGTAACTTGCTTCTTCAGATCTTGGCTATCGAACATTTCTTCCAGCGAGAGGCCACCATTGACTACTTTGTGGGCGTCAGCAACATGATCTGCAACCAGAACGAGAGGATGAGACATTGGGTCTCCTCACCTAGGCAAGAATAGTGGAAACAATGTTGACTAATCTAAGTTAAGAATGGGTCAACTGGAAGCTATCATGGTTAGGTGGAAGTGCAATCTTAAGGACTCCTCAAAAATACTTCCTTGAACTGATCGGACTTTAGGGAATTCAACTATACTCACCCCTGCGGGTTCTCAGACAGTTCGGGATAATCCATGATGTGTCTCTATGGACAATGAATGCACTATACGAGGAAGAATACAACAGACAAATTCCCATCCCTAGGATAAGAAGGCTCCAAGAAGAGTGGAACAACCTGGTTGGAGTTCAACGATGAAGAGGAGGAGTTTGAAGAAGACCCGGAGGAAGATCCGGAGAAAGAGCCAGAAGAAGAAGAAGCGATGGGAAGCTACTCCGCGGATGGTTACTAGAAGTTGGTTGATTTACCTTTATTTCCCACTTTGTACCCTATCCCCAGTTTTCTTTTACTTTGCTAAAGGGCAAGTTGTTCAAGCCCATGCAGTTCTATGAAGCAGTGATGTAATCTTTGTTCCCACTTATTTCATTCCAAATTATCAATGAAAACAAACTTGCTTCGGATCTAAATGTGTCAAGTCTAAATATTTTTCAAATATCTACGATTTAGGGTTACCTCCGAAAATGAGAGGTCCCCATGAATTCTATGAGAATGAGCTAGCCTTAATGTATGAATTAATTGCTATGCATGATTTCCTACTTGTATAAATGAAGAAACTGATTCATGTTTCTTTTTCTTTTCTTTCTTCTTATTTTTTCTTTTGCTTTATTAGTACCCCCAAAAGAAAAGGAAGATGGTTATTGTCCAGAAACTGGAAGAACCACCGTACAATCTAAGATCAAAGGGAAAGATGTCAGCAACAAAAAACATGACTGAACATGCTCAGGTCATAGCCGACAGCCAGGGAAATCGGGGGAGAAGGATGATACCAGGAATGATGAACACGTGGCCAGGATGGCCCAGGAAATGGAGTCTATAAGGGAGGAAGTACGGCATATCAGAGAACTAGCACATCTGGCCATGACAATGCTTCTTCAACCACCTCGTTTTCCTTCTTTGGATTCAATTCCTGACCACGTTCCTTCCACATCACGCCAAAACAACAACACCCCAACTTCAGTCCCTACCACTCAAGTTATACCTCTAGTAACCCCCGCAAACCCACCAAATCCTCCTATCCACACTCCCTACGTACCGCAATACGTTCAGACACCACAAAACCTACCTATCACAACCAATACAACTTAAACCCCTCATCGTGACGGAGTCACTTTTACCACTCGCCCAAACAAGCACATACCTGTGACACATATCACCGCTTAGGATATGTTCTTCCTATATATTCCATTTCTGAACCTACCTTTACAGCGCCTGTCATGGTCAGGGTGCCTTATGAGATTGACCAATATGCCGAGATGGAGAGGGAAGCCAGGCGTAAGGAAGAGGTGTCAGTATCTGAGCACCTGCAAATCTTGAGAAAACAAATAAAGAACCTCCAAGTTGCTCAAGGAAGTGAAAGTTTTGACTACGATGATCTGTGTATCCATCTGGATGTGGATATGTCAGCAGGGTATAAGCCTCCAATGTTTGATATCTTTGATGGGACAGGAGATCCCCATATGCATTTGAGGGAATATTGTGACAAGTTAGTCGGAGTGGGGAGGAATGACATGAAGTTATTTATAAGGAGCCTGACAAGTGAAGCGCTTACCTGGTAGATTTGACGGGATCCGCAAAACTGGAGAACTTGGAAAGATATGGTGGAGGACTTTATGTTTCACTTTCGATTCAACACAAAGATCACTCCCAATAGGTTCGCACTAGTGAACCTATAGAAAAAGCCATCCGAGCCATTCCAAGAATATGCACGACAGTGGAGGTCAAAGGCCACCAGGGCGCAACCTCTGCTAGATGACAGTGAATTAACCAAGTATTACATCAGAGCCGAAGAAGGGATACACTTCAAAAAAATAATGGGAATGATGGGACAAAAATTCCCTGAGTTAGTCAAGACGGGAGTTTCTTAGAAGAGGGTATAAAATGTGGCAAAGTACAATCCACGATAGCATTTCAAGTGGCCAGCAAGGCGATCCAATCTGGGTCGATCGGTAGTGGAAAGAAGAAGAAATATGAGGTTTCAGCAGTCGTCCCTTACTATCAACCCAACCCACATCACGAAAAAACTTCCTATTCCCCAAACAATCATTCACCACCACCCACTTATGCTCCAGTCTATAACACCTAGCCCTATTATCATCCTCAACCACAATACAACCCTCCTTGAGCCAACAACAACCCAAACCCACAACGACCATATGCTTATGTCCAAACCACTACTCACCAAAACCGACATGCTTATGCACCACGCCCTCATCCCAATTTTAAGAGAAGGATGCTAGAAATTATACCCCGATTGCTGAGCCTCTGGACCAATTATTTGAGAGATTGAGAAGAGCAGGATTGACACATGTAGTGGAAGGAAGGGTTCCTAAGTATCCCTCCTAGTATTTTGATTCAACTAAAAGGTGCATGTATCATTCAATGTACCTGGGCATGATACTGAAGGTTGTTTTAAGCTGAAAAATGAGATTGAAACACTGATCAAGAGTGGGAGCCATTCAGTGCACTCCGGCCCTGCCCAATGTGAATCGCAATCCACTACCAAATCACCGAAATCAGGGGGTCAAGATGATCACATTGGATGAAGAATATGACCTAAAGGGAATGATTGTCACTATAGGAAATGCAGAAGACGCCATGATCCCTCCTTAAAGGGCTCCAATCATTACAGTACAAGTGAGACCCACAGTTACAGTTCAGACTTATCAGTGACAACATGTCATTGCTACAATGGACGAAGAGGGTCGGGAATACAAAATTGTTCCATGGATGTACCAGCAGAAGGGGAAGGCTAAAATGACCGACTCTGCCGTATCCCATGGTATGACTAGGTCTTGGAGATGCTACAATCCTGAAGATGCCAATCGAGGGAACTTGGGAAGAGAGCAAATTCAAAGAAAGAACATAATAAACCCAGAAACCCCATGTTCTGGAAGAGAATGTCAACCAAAGAGTACTCCTTGGAGGAGCAGCTGAAGAAAACTCCAGCACAAATATCAATCATGAACTTCTTTATGAGCTCTAACAGTCATAAGGATGCCCTATTGAAAGTACTAAGTAGGGTAAGTGTACCAAGCAACACCACCAGCGAGGCGCTGGCCGCAACAATTTGGAAAATGGTCGAAGCAAATATGATCACTTTCAAAAGAGACGAACTTCCTGTCGAAGGCGCAAGTCACAACAAAGCTCTTCATATCACTGTCAAATGCGGGGACAAAATGGTGTCCCGGGTACTGGTCGATGGAAGGTTAGGAGTCAATAATTGTCCGCTCTCTACCATACGGGAGTTATAGATTCATTTTAGAGAAGTCAAGGAAAGCCACGTGAGGGTAAATGGCCTTTGCCGGTTCGCAAAAGGATGTTATTGGAGTCAACATTTGTATTATGGTAGTTGGTTTACATTGAAAGAGCCTCATTGTCACTTAAACCTATGGGGAAAAATAATTCGATAGTGGTTAGGGGTATTTAGGAGTAGAGTTTAATTCTAGGTTGGGCTGCTCTCCCCGGCACAAGTATTGAGCCATTCCTTGAGACCCTTGGGAACTTTGAAGTGACGGGGATTCAAAGGGGACATCGACCTTGAGTGGAACTTTCTCCTTAGCCCTTAATTCATTGACACTTGTTATTCTCTTTAGGTTAAGTGTTTAATGATAATGAAAGGTTTTCAATGTAAATTACATACCATATATAACCGCCACATTAGTATATGTTCTCATAGTATTTGGGTATTGTTAGTTTGTTATAGTTTTCTCCAATCATTTACTTATGTGTTTCAGGCATGATTGAATATACAGAATATGTATCTAATGACCTTCTCTTATTTCTTTTTACATGTACATTTGTTTAGGCATGTTGAGTTCTTAAGGAACTCGGGCCCAAATCCAGCATTCCTATATCTCAGAAGGTGCAAAGTCAGTGGTTGACCATCCCTATATCGCTGGGATTGCCTCTTTGTGGCCCAGATACAAGAGTACAATCCTCTCCTTTAACTCCTTTATTGTTTACTCATGCATTGCCTTAGCCTTACTGCCTTGTCGCATTTTGCTGCGTTCTTGTTGTTGTTTATCTCATATGTATAATAATATATTGGATTGAATGCTTTAATTTATCTCCTAAATCATATAAACAAATTAGGCAAGCCTTAAAGAATATAGGACTAAACAAAGTATTAGTTAGTAACTAATACCCCGTTCGCTAATTATAAGTTGTTTGTATCATTAATCTATTGTGCGCTGCTAACTTTTTCTTAAAGATTTTGAAGACCAAAAGCTTAGCAGAGACAGTAGATCCTCTATCAAAAAAGAAAATCAAAACTGAATCGCAATTTTGACCTACAAAAAGGAAATAAACTCATTTCGAAAATAAGGTGCTGCGGCCCCAAATAAAGATTTTCAAACGATTTTCTTCAAGTCTAATATCTAAAAGCCAAGGTATATCTTAGGCTTACTTTCATAACACCTTCATCTCATTAGAGCAATATGAACTTCCATGCTTTAGGAACAAATTGTTTTAACTTAGCTTTCCTAAATACAAACACTACACACATTTTAAAACTCTTTCAAGCATACATATAGTAATGTTATTTTTTCAAGGCTCCTCTATAAATTCATACTTTTTCTAAACTACACACTTCTTCCGTAAGTATTATGTCCTAATGCATAGCAAGCCATACTCTTTTTAAAAGCTAGTTAAGCATAGTACAAATAATTAATTCTAAATCTAGTCTAAGTCCTATGGAGCTACCTCAAGTAGATTTTAAAGGGCGCCTAACATCTTCCCCTTAGAAGAACAAGAACCCTTACCATAATCTCACCGGTTAGCAGACTAATAAAGAATGTGACTTAAGTAATTAAATAGGTGCCCTAGTATACCTTTAAATATTAGGTGGTGACTCTCTTTCTTCAACAACAGAGAAACCACAAGTTGAATCTTGTTTTGACTAGTACAAAATAAGGTGCAACAATCATAAATGCAAGGCTCGCAATTGCGATCAGGTTCTCGCAAATGCGAGTTTGCAAGACCTGCAACTTTGTACCAGCAACTGCTGAGCACCAGCAGTTTCAAACTCATCCGTAAC
Source organism: Nicotiana otophora (assembly GCA_000715115.1). Lineage (NCBI taxonomy): Eukaryota > Viridiplantae > Streptophyta > Magnoliopsida > Solanales > Solanaceae > Nicotiana > Nicotiana otophora. Next base: position 13,345 of record AWOL01S0478380.1, read on the forward strand.
ACATCTAAAACACCCCAAGCCCCTCGGGATCCAAAACGAACATTCTTGTAAGTGTAATAACATGCTACAAACTCACTCTCTACCTCAAATCACCAAAATAATATCAAATAGAAACAATCGGTCATCAAAACTCAAGATTCAACTTAAAAATTCATTTTTCACAATCCTTCACATAATACGGTGAAATGCACTTGGGTCACCTGGGACCCTAACCAAACGTTAGTACAAGGCCAAAAACATCATATGAACCTACCAGAATTGTCAAAAATACCAGTTCGAGGTCATTTACCAAAAATATTGATCGTGGCCAATTCAAACCTCATTTTAAGTCAAAAATTATTTTTTCTTCAACATTTTACGTAAACGTTTTCTAGATAACGACACAGACCACGCAAGCAAACCAATAAATACCAAATGAAGTTATGGCAGGTCTCAAAATATGGAAATTAAGTCTAGTACTCAAAACGACCCAGCGGGTCATCACATTCTCAACCTCTAAAAACGTTGTTCGTCCTCAAACTGACATAGAAAAGTACCTGGGCTGGTAAAAAGGCAAAGGTATCTACTCCGCATATATCAGACTCGGACTCCCACGTAGCCTCCTCGATCGGCTGACCTCTCCATTGCACTTCCACAGAAGAAAAACTCTTAGATCTTAATTTACGAATGTGTCGGTCTAGAATACCCTCTAGCTCTTCCTAATAGGTCAAATTATCGTCAAGCGCATCGTGTGAAGTCTAAAACGAGTGACGTGTCTTCATGGTACTTAAGAAGCATGAAAATGTGAAATATCGGATGTACCCCTGCTAAGCTAGGAGGCAATACATGGCTATAAACAACCTCCCCAACTCTCTCCAAGATCTCAAATGGGCCAATAAATCTCGGGCTCAACTTGCCCTTATTCCCAAACCGCATCACGCCCTTTATAGGCGACACTCAGAGAAGAACCTTCTCACGCACCATGTAAGCCACATCCCGAACCTTTCAGTCTGCATAACGCTTTTTTCTGGACTGAGTTGTACAAAGTCGCTTTTGGATCACCTTAACCTTTTTCAAATTATCACGGACCAAATCAGTGTACAACAGTCTAGCCTCTCCGAGATCAAACCAACCAATCAGCGAACAACATCACCTCCAATTGAGGTAAATATTAGTCCCACTGACCCGTGAAATCCATACAGCATGCCCGCAATATGTCCTCTAATATTTGGATAGTGCGCTCGGACTGTCCGTACCCCTAATGATGAAATAAGGTACTCAGCTCGACCCGTGTGCCAACTCACGCAGCATGGCTCTCCAAAAATGCAATTGAACAGCGTGCCTTGGTCAGAAATGATGGGAATGGGCATGCTGTGCAGACGGATAATCTCCTGGATGTAAATCTAAGCCAACCTCTCTAAAGAATAGGAAGTCAACACCAGAATGAAGTGTGCAGACTTAGTCAACCGATCCACAATAGCTTAGACTATATCATATTTCCTCAAAGTTCATGGTAAGCCTACCACATAATCTATGGTGATGCGCTCCCACTTCCACTCTGGTATCTCCAATTTCTGAGTCAGCCCACCCGGTTTTTGATGCTCGTACTTCACCTGTTCACAGTTCAAACACTGTGAGACATAAGCAATAATATATTTCTTCATTCTTCGCCACCAATAATGTTGTTTAAAGTCACGGTACATCTTGGTGACACTTAGGTGAATAGAATAGCACGAACTGTAAGCCTCCGTAAGGATCAACTCTCTCAACTCATCAACATTTCGAAAACAAACCCGGCTTTGAAGCTGCATAATACCATTATCTCCAATCATAACCTTCTTGGCACTACCCCACTACACCGCGTCCTTCAACACCAACAAGTGAGGATCATCAAACTAGCAACTCTTGATACATTCCAACAACACTGACTGTGACACAACACAAGCAAGAATCCAGCTAGGATCCAAAAAATCCAACTTCACGAATCGATTGGCTAAAGCCTGAACATCCATGACTAGTAGCCTCCCTAATATCGATAAATATGCAAAATTTCCCATGTTGTCAGCCTTACTACTCAATGCGTCGGCCACTACATTGGCCTTCCTTGGATGGTATAACATGGTGATATCATAGTCTATCAGCAACTATAACTATCTCTGCCGCCGTAAATTAAGGTCCTTCTGTTTGAAAAGGTGCAGGAGACTCCAATGGTCGGTATAGACCTCACATGGAACGCCGTATAGATAGTGCCTAGAAATCTTCAGTGCATGAACAATGTCTGCCAACTCTAAATCCAGAACCGAAAACAGAATTTAGAATCAGAATCGCGCTTGGATCCTATCGCTAGAATGAATAACACATTAATGATCAGACTTGCCATGCTAGTAGGGCTTATGGGCAAAGCAAGGGATATTATTTTATCTTTAACGATAGGGATGTCTAACTCGCAGTTTTTCACTAGAATAGATTTGCACAAAGCATTCGATTCGATAAATAGAAACTTCTTTTTTGATGCTCAACTTTTTGCTAGAACCGGTGAACCAGATGGCTGCAACGATGGAATCTGGATGGAGGACTTGTAGTATCTCTCTAGATCTGGCAAAATCAGATGAATAGCGTAATTCTTCTCATGAAAATTCAATTGACGAGATACGTAGGCAATAACCCTACTGTCCTGCATCAACACCGCGCCAAGCCTAATACGCGATGCATCACACTACACAGTATAAGCTCTCGAACCTGTGGGCAACACCAACACTAGGGTTGTAGTTAATGCAGTCTTGAGCTTTTGAAAGCTCGCCTCACACTCGTCAGACCATCTGAAAAGAGCATCCTTCTGGATCAATCTAGTTAAAGGATTTGAGATGGATGAAAAACCCTCTATGAAATGGCGATAATAACACGCCAAACCCAAGATGCTCCGAATCTCTATAGTTGATGTAGGTTTAAGCGAGTTCTGAACTTCCTCAATCTTTTTCAGATCCACCTTAATTCCCTGACTGAACACCACGTGGCCCAAGAATGCCATCGAATCAATCCAAAACACGCACTTGGAGAATTTAGCATATAGTTTTTTCTCCTTCAATGTCTAGAGAGCACGATCCTTAGGTGCTGCTCATGATCCTCTCGGCTGCGAGAATACACCAATATATCATCAAAAAACATTATGAAGAAGGAATCAAGGTACGACTAAGACACGTTGTTCATCAAGTGCATCAAGGCTATTGGTATTGGTTGACCCAAAAGACATCACCAAAAACTCATATTGACCATGGCGGGTCCTGAAAGCCGTCTTCAAAATATCTGAAGCTCGGATCTTCAGCTGATGGTATCACGATCTCAAGTCAATATTCGAGAATACCCTAGCACTTTTAAGCTGATCAAGTAAATCATCAATACATGGTAGTCGGTACTTGCTCTTGATAGTAACTTTGTTCAGCTTCCTGTAGTCAATACATATCCTCAAAGAGCCGTCTTTCCTCTTTAGAAATAGAATTGGAGCACCGCAAGGCGTAACACTAGGTCTGATGAAGCTCTTATCAAGCAACTCCTGAAGATATTCATTTAATTCCTTCAACTCCACTGGTGCCATGCGATATAGTGGAATAGATATAGGCTGAGTTCCCAGCGCTAAGTCAATACCAAAATCAATATCCATATTGGGCGGCATGCCCGGTGGGTTTGCGGGGAACACATCCAAAAACTCTCTCACTATCAGAACTGAATCGATGGTAGGAGTATCAGCACTAACATCCCTCACAAAGGAGATGTATTCCAAGCACCCCATCTCAACTATCCGTTGTGCCTTCAAAAAAGATACCACACTACTAGGAACATGACCCAATGAACTTCTCCACTGCAATATCGGCAACCCCGGCATAGCTAACATCACAGTCTTGGCATGGGAATCCAAGATAACGTGATGTGGTGACAACCAATCCATGCCCAAAATCACATCAATGTCCACCGTACTAAGTTACATAAGGTGTACCCTAGTCTCATAACCCTTGATAGAGACCACACACGAACGATAGAAATGGTCTACCACTATAGAATCCCCAACAGGCATAGACACATAAGCAGGAGCACTCAAAGAATCACGTGACATATCCAAATATGAATAAAAATATGATGACACATACGAATAAGTGGAACCTGGATCAAATAAAATTGATGCATCTCTATGGCAAATCGTAACAATACATGTGATGACCGCATCAGGGGACTCTACCTCAAGTCTAGCTAGAAATGCATTGAAACAGGGCTGAGCCCCACCAATCTAACCTCTACTTTTTGGAGAGCCTCTAACTGGCTGGCCTTCACCTCTAATAGCCTGACCACCACCTCGATCTGCCTGAACCATACCCCTAGCTGGCTGAGCGGGCGATGGAGCAATCATTTTTGCAACCATGGCACGAGTACCCTATTGTGAAATATTGCTCTGTGACCTAGGGTAAAACCTCGTGACGTGCCTCGGATCCCCACAAGTATAACAAGCCCTCGGCTGATGTGACTGTTGACCCTGGAACTGACCATGATGACCTGAATAATCACCCTGATAACTCTAAATCGGTGGTGCACTGTTGGGAGTTGAAACCCATAAGAACCATAACTGCCCGAAGCACGATGTGATACCTGAAGTGCTGATAGAATGGTCCTGATAGAACGGCCTCCACCAAAAGTACCCCTACCTCCAGATGAGGCACCATTAAAACCGCCAAAATGATGAGGCCTCTTCTAAGATGCTTCCTCTCTACCCTGACAATGAACCATCTCGTTCTGCCTAGCGATCTTCACAACTTGATTGAAAGAAATATCATCCTCAGTCTCTCTGGCCATCTACACCTTGATGACGTAATTAAGTCAATCTATATACCTCTGCACCGTCTCCCTCTCAATAGGGGTCAAGATAGCTCCATGGCGTGATAGATCTACAAACCTAGTCTCATACTGGGTAACGGTCATGCTACACTAAGCGCTCAAACTGATTGCGGAGATCCTCTCTCTGAGTGAAAGGGATTAACTTCTCCAAAAACAATGAAAACTGAGCCCAAGTGAGAGGAGGTGAACCAGCTGGTCTACCCCCGACATACTCCTGCCACCACCTTTTTGCGGAACATACATCTGAAACACTGTGAAGTCAACTTCATTGGACTCCACTATTCCCATGTTGTGCAATACCTTATGGAAACTGTCCCAGAAATCATGGGGTCCTTAGAAGGCGTACCACCCAAAACAAATAGGAAATAGCTTGGTGAACCTGTCCAACCTCTCCAACCCCTCGGTTGACATCACGGATCACCCATCGGGTTGTGTAGCAATAACAAGTTGAACTGCTCCAACTGGTGGAACTGCTGGAGTATAATATCTGTGAGCCATATGCTTTAGAGTGTGAGTAGCGGGATTTTGGGCTCCTCCTCCAGCTTGAGAGACGGCTGATGCCATAGGGAACATGCCGGCCTGTACTACACTCTCCGTAAGGCCGACCAGATGGACTAGGGCGTCCTGAAGTACTAGGGTGGTAATGAACCCATATGGGACCTGTGCTGATTCAACTAGCACAACCAAAATAGGGCTATCCACCCCCTGCTCGATCTGAGGCTCTGCAAAAGGCGATGTTGCGCGTGCTCTAGGCTGCGCTCTGCCTCTGGCTCTACCTCGGCCCCGGCCCCTACCCGTGGTAGTGGGTGAAACCTGGGGATATGGCTCCTGATCAGCTGTGGATGTTGTGCGTGCCCTCACCATCTGTGAGAGAACAATAATAGAATAATTCAAACTCAATTACATAATCAAATCTCATGATAAGGAAAGAAAGAAGGTAAAATTCCCTAAGCCTTATAGCCTTTGGAAGATAAGTATAGATGTTTCCGTACTGATTCCTCTAGAGTCTAATAAGCTTCCTCATGACTCGCGAGACCTAGGCAACCTAGTGCTCTAATACCAACTTACCACGACCCGAAATCCTAACCACAGGGTTGTGATGGTGCCTTACATCCACTTTCTACACAAGTCGCATTAGCTAAATAATTATCCAATTTCAACAAATTAAAGCTAATCCCAAAATTCCAGAGTCAAAAGTACATGAGCGACTAGAATACTACAAATATAGTCTGAAATGAAATACAATTGTTCTAAATAAGATAAACCGTAAAACAAGATAGGAGGGGACTTAAGGAACTGCGAGCGCCGTACAGCTCTACCTCAAGTCTCTTGGATAGATCTGATTCGAGCAATCTCTTCTATTCACCACTAGGACAAACACCGAGATCTGCACAAGAAGTGTAGAAGTGTAGTATGAGTATAACCAACCCAATGTACTCCGTAAGTGCCGAGCCTAACCTCGACGAGGTAGTGACGAGGCTAAGACAAGACACCTACAATAAGCCTATACAGTTATATATGTATGACAAAATAACAAGTACATCATCAAATGAAACAACAGAGTATGGACAAGTATAAATAACAAAAGACATAAATAGTAAATAAGGAATCATGAAATAAACCTCTTTCCAACACGGGCAAAGAAACTACCTAGTGAAAACTCACATTTCTAGATATCAAGTAAAACAATAGTATCAATAAACTCATACGGCATCACCCTTCGTGCTTTTTCTCTCATCCTCACATGAATCATAATGAAAATGCATATGCACAGCATCACCTTTGTGCTTTTCACTCTTCCTCACCAAGCAACAACAACAACCCAAAGTATCACCGCAGTTCGTGCTTTTCACTCCTTACCAAACAACAACATCAACCCAAAGTATAAAGCGATGTAGGAAGAAAATTTCAACTTCATCTATAGTGTTAAGATACGCAATTCAACATTCGGTATCGCAATAATTTTTACATAAGCAATAAACACGAAAATGAATAGTTAAAGAGTTCAACGATCTATCTAAGGCATGTAAGACATAGTAAAAGAAACAACATGGTACAAGTAGGCCAATCCCACCCGCACACTTTATCCCATGACTGTGCATACATACTCGTCACCTTGCATATACGCCATCCCCACACATAATTCATGTAACAAATAGACCAAACAAGTCCTATTTCCCTCAAATCAGAGTTAACCACGACACTTACCTCTTTTTGCAACCTAATTAACAAGTAATCATGGCTTTGACTTTCGAACAAGCCTTCAAACCAACCGAATCTAGCCAATTATTAATCAAACAATCCAAAATAAGCTTTAGAAACTCCCCACGAATGAAAACATATCCGATTTTGATCATTTTTGAAAAAGTCCAAAACATAAAGGTAAACCCCAGGCCCGCTTGGTCAAAACCCGAGATTCAGACCAAATCCCGATTACCCATTCACCTACAAGCCAAGATACGTGACTGGTTTTGAAATCATACCTCAAATTGAGGTCTAAATCTCAATTTCACAAAATCTCTAAATTCGACAAAACCCCCCTAATTTCTACCATGCAATTCCTAGATTTGATGTTATAAATTCATGAAAATGAGTGGGGAATTGATGAAAAATGAATTAGAGTTGCTTACCAATGATTTTGAGGAGAAATTGTTCCTTAAAAACGTCTTTATAGAGCTTAGGATTGGAAAATTGTATAAAATTAGCTTAGTCCCAATTGTTGAAATGTTTTACCCAGTTGCAGATGTTGCAATTGCAAACTCTTGTTCGTAATTGCAATGTCTGCAAATGTGAAACACGGATCATAAAACCAACCAGTTCAACAGTCATGCAAAAGTTGCAAATGCGACAAAACCTTCGAATTTGCGAAGGATACCCCCTAGCAAATGCGAGTCTAGCTTCGCAAATGCGAAGATGCTCTACCTAGCACAGTATCGCAAATGCAACTCCAGGACTGCAAAAGCGATCCTAGACCATATTGCAAAAGTGAATATTTGTTCGCAAATGTGAACATCAGCCCGCACTTCCCACTTGACATTGCGAGACTGACATCGCAAATATGAGGCTCACAAGTTCGATCAGCCTACAACTGCTGAATACCAGCAGTTTCAAACTCATCCGTAACACATCTAAACTCCCTTGAGCCCCTCGAGTTCCAAGTCGAACATGCACATAAGTGTTATAAAATCCTACAAGCTCACTCGCTATCTAAAATCACCAAAATAACATGAAATAACAACAATCGATCATCAAAACTCAAGATTCAACTTAAAAACTCATTTTTCACAATCTTTCACATAATGTGCAGAAATACGCTCGGATAACCCGGGATCTAACCAAACGAGCGTACAATTCTAAGAACATCATACGAACTTATAAGAATCATCAAAATATTCGAGGTCTTTTACCAAAAACAGTGACCGTGGTCAACTCAAACCTCATTTGAAGTTAAAATCATATTTTCTTCAAAATTTGACGTAAAGCTTTTTAGAGAATGACATTGAGCATGCATGCAAATCAATAAATATTAAATGAAGCTATAGAAGGTCTCCGAACACGAAAATTAAGGCTTGTACGCAAAACGACATATCAGGTCATCACAAATTACTACCCTAGTAATTACACCTATTTCAATTACAAAGTGTTTTTCCAAATATGCTCTAAAAGAAGAAAATTTAGAGCCATTTTCTCAAAATCTCCGCAATGAGTGTCTAATAGGAACATTCTTTCATGAGTTTAGAACAACTATCAATTCAAGTGTCGGGATGAAACATACCTGCAAGTTTAAAGGGTTATCGATATTCCGCTTAAATCTAATATGACTAAGGGTGTGTTTGGTATGAGGAAAAATATTTTCTTGGAAATTAAGTGATCTTTTTATTTGTTTTCTGGAATTGGTTAGGTAGCAAAAAATATATTTTTGAAAAATATTTAATTTAAGCAAACATTATGGGGGACAAAATAAGTAAGGGTGAGGGAGCGCGGTAGGTTGGGGTCTTGTCACGACCCAAAATCTCATCTTAAGGATACTGATGGCACCTAGTATCTAAGACTCTGTAAGCCTATCACACAAAAACATCTGACAAATTATAACAGCTTAATATTAAATAAAACTGAGAAAATGCCTCAAAACATAGCCAATATTATCATATAACAAGCACAATTCCAAAATCCGATAATACTGAGTCATAAGCTCTACAAAGAGTACACTAAAAATCTCATAATACAACATTGTTTGGAAATACAATAAAAAGCACAAAGAATAATAGATGGTGACACCGAGGCCTACGAGCGGAGCAACAGGTATACCTTGAAGTCTCCACAACTTAGCTCAAAACTCTAGCGACCAGCACGATCCGAAGTACATGAATCTGCATAAAAATATGTAGAAGCATAGTACGAGTACACCACAATCGGTATCCAATATTTTTAAAGATTACCTTTAGTGGAGTAGTGACGAGGTTAAAGTCAAGACATTCACTAGTCAAATAGCCTGTGCAAAATATCAAAGACTGGCGACATTGAGAATAACAGAAAATAATAGTTGTAATCTTATCAGAATGAGTAATAGCAATTTAATAAATATAAGGCTGAGTTTTAACAACAAATCATCAAATAGGTTCGTTCACATATGAAACCTTGTGCCCACATTGTCAATCACCTCGCACGACAAATACCTCATTCCACAACATATACCATATCTGCAAAGAAAATATCTCATGCTACAACATATACCGTACCCGCACGGCAAAGACCTCGTGTCACAACATATACCACACCTGTGAGTTAACAATAACATTTCAAGATGAGTTTATCAAAAATCAAATAAAGTAATGCATAATAATAACTTTCTTTTTATTTAAATTCATTACGCGTCCAACAAATCAACAAAATACAAGATAACAACTCTACGTAGGTAAATCCATCTTGACAACCAAATCATCAAGTAACAACAAAGGCATAAAATGGCTGGTAAGAAACCGCACAACTAATCATGTATAAATGCATGACACATACGAAAAAAGTCATAAGAACAAACAAGAAATACCCTTTTTCACCACCACACAAACATCATCACTAAACGCCCTAGGCCATCACATATCATCCCCGCGGAGCCACCCTTATCTCACCGAGTACGCAATAATAAAGTAAATACCACCTTGTTTTGCCACACGCCTTTATCAATCATCCCATATTGTCTCGCCACATGTGCAAACCTGATATGACCCGCCTTGTCTCGTCACATGTACAATATCAACAATAACAATAGCACGACAGAAACCTTGTGCAAACAACCGAATAATCAGCCCAGCAAGTCCACATGTGAAACAATCAATGCCAACAATTGTCACCAAGGCATAAATTCACAATCTTCCAATGCAGTGCACAAGGACAACTCAATAAGGAAATGCGGATGGGTGTTCAACATATAAGCATGAAAGTTAGCTCAAATCAGTAACAATCTTACAAATGCCCAACTTTGTCAATTTAAGAAATACGATCCAAAATATGATCTCTATCATAGAATGTAGACTCAAGTAATTATCCAAAGTCAGAAACACGTAGTACAAGAAGCTCTAAATCAAAACAAGGCAATAAAAGCTACCTCGAGTCAAATACGGTCATAAGGCACACATACATCTGTGTACATACTCAACACCTCGTGTACACGTCATTTACACATACCACATATAAGCAATTAAGCCAAATTCTAAGGTGTAATTCTCCCATACAAGGATAGGAAAGATACTTACCTCAATTAAGCCAAATCAACACTTAAAAATAACTTTTTCTCTAAAGTTCACCTCCACTCAGTTCAAATCTAACCAAAAGAAACTTAATAATATCAAACAATGCAAGAGAAACCAATTTCTATTAATAACGTTAAGATCTTTAGACATTTCTCATAAAAGTCAACAAAAGTCAACCCCGGGCTCGCCCGATCAAAACCCGAGTCTAAGGGTAGATCATGACTACCCATAACCCCATGAGTTCAAATATGTGTTTTGTTTCAAATCTGAGTCCAATTCGACTCTCAAATCTCAAATTTTTATTTTTCAAAACATAGTAAACAATCCCCAAATATTCCTTTAAAATCCCATGATTTTAATGTTAGAATCGATAAGAAATCAAGTTACAATATTAATATTGAGTCAAAATTACTTACCCAGTATTAGAGGTCAAAATCCATTCCAAAAATCACCTCCCATCAACTCTAGTTCTCAAAATGTGATAAAATGAACTTAAGTCCCGAAATCCCACCCTCTTGTTAAGCTACGGATGTCGCAAAAGCGACATGGGTTTGCAAATGCGACAACTGCATTGCAAATGCAATGTCTTCCGGTCCCAGGGGATGTCACAAATATGACCATGACTTCGCATTTGTGAAGTATGCCCCTTCAGCAAAAGCGATCACTTGATCGGAAATGTGGTCGCCCCTGCCCAGGTGCCCGATCGCAAATACGATCCAAAGTTTGCAAAAGCAAACTGTCACGACCCAAAACCTAACCCATCGTGATGATGCCTATTATGATACTAGGCAAGCCGACATTTCCAAAACACTTTTAACATTTAACAGAAATGAATTAAGACATTTAATATAACGGGAGTTTTTCATAAAAACAGGGTAAAACCCAAAGCATAAGTGCAGAAAAATAGCCCGACATCGGGGTGTCACTAAGTCATGAGCATCTAAGCAACCAGTCTAGAAACAGAGTCTACAACAGTCTGTGCCAAAATGCCAATACAGGAAAGAAAAGATAACAAGAAAGGTGGGACAAGGGCTGCGAATGCCGATAGCTACCTCGTAAGACTCTGATACTCAACCACGCACAAAATTAACGTCCACTGTGTCCGGAAACACCTGGATCTGCACACGAGGTGCAGGCAGTAACGTGAGTACATCCAACTCAATAAGTAACAATAATAAATAAGGAACCGAAGATAGTGACGAGTTACACAGTTATAGTTCATTTTCAATAATTCCAGCAAACAATACACATGGTTTCAAATCCGGCAGTTTAAGTCAAATCTAATTTATACAGTTCAAGTGTAGGTAATTCGAATATAAAATCTTTCAGAAATTTCACAACAATGACAGATAGCAACTAAGTGCAACATCAAATGAAAAGCAACTAGAGCCTCTTAGGGCAATAGTCACTCAACTCATCAAAACATCTCAATCACTCGGCTCTCAGCCCTCAGTACTCACACTCAATAGGTACTTGCGCTCACTTGGGATGTACAGACTCTGGAGGGGTGTCACGCCCCAAACCTGAAGGGACGTGGCCGGCACCCGGTACCATACTCGGCCCGAGC
>AWOL01S0478486.1:1347-15024 GCA_000715115.1 Nicotiana otophora
GGCCTCTACGCAACAAGTAGACCTGGAGAACTGAAAATTTGGGGAATCACTAAAATTAGTTGCGCACAACAGCGTAGCTATGTAGCATAAGTCCATCTACGCAGAGAATGCGTAGCTACGCAGGCATCCAAGGGGCAATTTTGTCACAACTTTTAGACGACTATAAATAGATTCTTAGTTGATTTTCTTAGGTCATCTTTCATTCTCTTGTACTTCATAAATCCTTTTAGCTATTTCGGGAAGGATTGAAGGATATTCATCATCGTGTTTGAATTTTCTTATTCTTTTAGTTTTATATCTTTTCATCTCAACTCTTATTTTCCATTTCTAGTATGAGTAGCAAAGATCCATAGTTGGGGTTATAAACTCTTATGGTGTTAATGTGATTGGGCCTTTGTTTATGTTGCTTATTATCTATTTGTTTTCATCAAGTTCACACACTTTTGGACACTTTAGAACGTGCCTACTCCTTGTAGTTCGACCCCAACCTAGTTGGTTTTAATATTGCTAATGACTATGCTACGCTTCACTTAGAGGTGTAGGACGGGGCGTCACTAATTTTTGGCGCCATTGCCAGAGATCGAACCCGGGTCACCCGCCTGACAGGCGCGAGGCCTTGCGTAGCTACGCAAGATCTCCAGCTATATATTTCAGTATTTTTGGCTTGACGTTGACCCCTTTCTTGCGAATAATTGATGCTTTTCAATCTCTAAGTTCTCAAACAACTTCAAGACCTGAGCAAATATACCATTCAAAGCATAATTAGTCAATTTGTTCCAATAAAATGGGGGATAAAACTCTATCAAAACACAAGAGAAATCAGCTAAAACTAACTTATCAACTCCCCCAAACTTACACTTTTGCTTGTCCTCCAGTAAATCAAAACACAACTAATAACTCTCAAGACTAACGAGATACTTAGACAAGCAATCAAAGTCAACAACAACCAACACTAAGGCCTCCAAATTTACCTCCTCATCACACAACTTTCTTTTGTTCATTCATCTCAATTGGGAGAAAAAACAACTTCATAACTCAAGTTTTCATGTGGCCTCACAATCAAAAGAAGATCCCACACACACAATATGCATTTTAAAATAAAAAAAAAAGTGGGATATCAAATAAAAAGAATTAAGCACTCTCTCTCACAAAAAATATTCAAATGATCAAAAGTGGTACCATAGGCATGCCCCTTGTGTAAATCAATCACTAATGTAGGTGCACCAATTTCAAAAAATTTTAGGATCTGCAAGAATGTAATGTAGGCTTTTTGTTAGAGGTAGCATATCAATTTGGGTTATAAGTGACAACGACCTTCCTGAGCACTACACTTTCAACAATTCAAAGCACATTTCTTTTCAAACTTCTACCCATTTTGCTCATTATTCAACTTCAACACTTTGTCACCCCCTTTATATCACAACTCTTTTTAATCAATTTTTTTAATGCATTTCTCTATTTTTCTTTTTTTTTTTTGAATATGTATAGGTACAATCAATATGGTAAAATCACTTCCACCTTCAATTCAACTTCATTTAGCTTCCACCGTACTCTTTTCCCATCTCCTCCCTCAAACTTAGGCTAAGAGCCAAAGTTGTAGCTTCAATTGCTCAAGAAGGCCGGGGCATCAAAAGAGGTCAAGACAAAGGGAAAAGACTTGTAATGTGGTTGCCAATGAAAATGCTAAAGGCTTAAGGGGATTGACTAGAGTAAACATGCAAAGGGTAGGCAATTTAAGGCACAAGTGGTCCAAGGAAAGCCTAAAATCATTTTTCAAACCAAGTGCAACCTGCGTTTTTTCTCGAAACACACTTAGGCCAAGTTCTAGACAACAAGAATTGCAAAAGAACTCAACAAGAACCTCACTACTCATGGCACATATGAAACTCAAGTAGGATATGTATTCAAAAGCCCAATAAAAACAAATGAACTCAAAAAGTTACACATAGCTTGAAAGGCCACTGAATGAATCGAAGAACCAAAGATAGAACATCACAACAAAGACTATCACTTCAATTATTATTCATTTCAAAACCACCAACAACTCATATGCTAAGGTATAACTCGTGTTGGCACCAAACAAGTCACAAGTTGACTTTGGGACAACTACATTATTTTATTCATTACTACTATTAAAAAGCTAGAAACAATTAAGGGGTCGTTTGTTATGAGGGATAAATAAAAATAGTGCTGGGATAAAAATTTAATACCACCTTATACCTTGTTTGGTTACCAAATCTGGATATGTTATCCCGTGATTAAAATTAGTACCAGGATAATTTATACCTTGTAGGGGGTGGGATAATTAGTGCTGGGATTATTATCCTAGGACAAAATAGTGAAATTCACAAAAATAGCCCTAAGGTCCTCTTTCCAAATATTCGTTGGGTTCATTTGTTTCTCTTTATGTGCTTGAAAATTATAAAATTTTGCTCATAGACTCCTTTTTCTAATTTTTTGTATATTAATTCTTTTCATTTTATTGTGGCAAAATTAGGTTTTCTTATAGATCATCAACTATTGTCAGCAAGAAGATTTAGAAGAAAGCAGCAAATATATTTCAAAGAATTGAAAACTAGAGCCTCAAAAAATTATTTAATACTTGTTGACGTAAGAATTGAAAATTGACGTGTCAACTGGATAAAGGAACAAGAAGATGGAGGCTAAATAAGATGGAGGGTATTTGTGTAAACAAACAACTTATTCTTAGAAATTATGCAATGCATGTCATTTTTAATACAACATACCAAACAGTGGATAAAAAACAATACCAGGACAACTAATCACAGCATAACTAATCCCAGCATAACTTGTATTCAAACCAAACGACCCCTAAGAGTGTCCGGTTCAAAATTGCATCTTTGGAAAAGAACCATGGCAAAAAAAATTCAAATAAGTTATTGCTAACTCCAAACATGAACTAAACAAAAGCTAGACTAAAATAAGAGAAAAGATAAAAGAAAAGACCGAAAATAAAGTATGGCTATGTGCAAATGGCATCAAACCAATGTCATCATGAACAAAAATTTGCACTGCCCTCAATGCAATTAAAATAAATGTTAGGGGAAAGGTACGGAAAACTCCCTCAATCCAAGTGTGGTGGCATCCGAGCCGATCTAAACTCCTCAACACTAAGTTCTCCTAGACGCGATGTCCTAACCGCAATAGTGCAAGAATGAGAAGAAGCAATTGTGTGCTTATCAGTAGGCAACTCACTCTCTACTTCTTCATCCTCGTCTAGAGCTTCATCTCTAATGGCATCCCCACAACTCTAGGAATCATCTCGTGGTCCAGATCGGCCCACACTGTGCTCCTCCAATCTATTCGACCTACTATCTATATTCGTACTCTACTATCCAAGGACTGAATCGTATCCAAAATGACATTTTCCTCCTTTCTCTTCTCCCTAGCTGTAGCAGCTTCTTTCTCCCGATTGTATTGTGCAACTTGAAACATCACCAAACTTCGCAATGACGACCCCGTTGGTGCTAAAATTTGCATAAGTGCCAAATGCCCAGAAGGGGAACATTGGATGTATAGTCAAGGTTGTCACCCTGTCATTTGTATACCGAACGGATGAGCCAATCTATTGAACCTCCTTTATAAACTCTACAGAATTCAGTAAGTAGCCAGCACAAGGCATGTCAAGAGTGCCTTGAGCACTAATAGAAGGAGTTATGCTTGAATGAGGTGGTATTTCGAATGTGGCCGGAGGTTCAGCCAAACAAGTGGTTTACTTTGGAACAATAAGAGATGTGGTAGAGCCACCAGGGGTAATGGTGACAGTGGTGTCAGGGGGTGGGAATGATGGTAGAGTAGGAGCTCTTGATGGTTTCTTCGTCTGTGGTGCACTAGTAGCTGTTTTTCTTTCATGTGCCTTATGATATGGACTAGAATGTGAGCATTAAAAGTGCGATCTCTGAGACTGGGTTGAGTAGGCACCTTATACATTTTGAGGAGATAGGTTATATAACCAGGGACATGGCATAACGTCTGTGCTACTAGTGAATTTATCTCGCAGCTATTTCACGATTACCTGACCAACATCTATAGGCCATTTTGACATAATTGTTGCAATGATTATGGTCCTTTGTTGAGAGAGCTCAGAGTAATTCTTCGTTGGCATTAATCTGTTACACACAAAAGCAGTCCAAGCCAAAGATGTTTTGTTAAAATATGAGGATATCCATTTTGGATCTGGCTCATCCTTCTTCATGATCCATGCTGCTCGGACTCTATTAGAAGCAAGATTAACTTTATGCAAAGCGGTATTAAACTGACTTCACGATCCCTGCTACGTCGACTCTATTAGAAGCAAGATTAACTTTATGCAAAGCGGTGTTAAATTGACTTTGATCTTGCAATGTAAATCTCCATAGATCGTTGAACTCTTGTGCATTAAATGGGATGTCCACACCTGTAGTTTTGAATTTAGACGCTGCCTCTTGCTCCTCCTTTTTCAAAGCATAAGTGTGAGCAAAAAATTCCCTCACAAGTGTCTCATTGATAGGCAAAGATTATGTGAGGGGTAACCATTTCTTTTGTACTAACTCTCATAAAATTCTGAGCAACTTACTTTAGCATCGTCCACAATGAGAACATGGTACTCAGTAAGCAATGTGTCTTGTAGCTCTTCAAATGCTTGTTGTACCTCTTTAGGAAGTATCATTGGGTCCTCCGTCCTCGCCCCTTGGCTCAGCTTGTTGCAACAACATATATACAAATATAAGCATTTATTTTGTTTGCGTCATCAATCATTTTTTGATATGGACCCTAACCTACTCTCATCTTCTAGATAAAGTCATATTGTCCAGCACATCTTTGTTGTATTTTTTCCCAAGAAAGGTGGCGTACCATTTGCATTCAATAATTTATTGTTATTCCATCGTTCAAAAATGTCCTCATGTACTCTAATAGCTAAACTACGAGCAGCTCTCTTGCATCTTTGTTTACTGCATTCAAGAATTTTGCAATATTTGATGTCATCGTCCATGTTCTATTCATTGTTGCATGTACCCTAGACCGTTTGTGATAACAAACCCGTTCGTCAATCTCTTCAATCTTTGACACTCTTTTATTAAACCCATCAAGAGTGTATGATGGCAAAGTACAATTCACTTAACTTAGATGACCTTTGACCTTATATTTGTCCAAATATGCCACATACAAGCATAATATGAGATGCTGGTAAAAACAGTTGTCGTTGCCTTCAATATACTCTCATTTCTATCTGAAACAATAAACATATTTGGTTTTTCACCATACGCCATGTTTGAACTGCTAAAAAACCATGTCCATGATGCGTCATTTTCTGAATCAACTATGGCGTAAGCAATTGGTAATATGCTACCTATCACATAGCATAAAAACAATAAATTCAATTCAATTAAATCTTGAAAACAACAAACATACAATTCAGAAACAACTTGAATTCAACAAAAATACAATTAATCTACACATATTAAACAGAATACTAACTGTGAGTAAAATGTACATGTTGCATCCATTGTGCTAGCTGTTAGCATGGTTCCTTTATATACCAATTTAAGAAGATGTCATCGACTACTACAATTGGCCTACAATACTCTCAACCCCTTATGGATGTATTAAGAGCAACAAATGCATCAGGAAACATTCATCTGTAATCTTTTGCAATTTCACTACCGACCCCGAATAAGTCTTCTCCAAAATGTACAAGTAACTCGGCAGGCGACTTTATGATTCAGCAGGATCACCTCTCAAAAATTTCCCAGCCTTTTCCTTTGCTCTCCAAGCTTGCATGTACGTTAAGTTCACACCNGCCAATTTAAGGTGTCATCGACTACTACAATTGGCCTATAATACTCCCAACTCCTTATCGATGTATTAAGAGCAATAAATGCATACATGAAACATCCATCTACAGTCTTTGGGAATTTCACTACTGACCCTGGATAAGTTTTCCCCAAAATGTACAAGTAACTCGGCAGGTGACTGTATGATTCAGCAAGATCACCTCTCAAAAACTGCACAGCCTTTTCCTTTGCTATCCAAGCTTGCATGTACGTTAAGTTCATATTATGTTCTAACATGTCCGTTTGTACGTTTTTTGGTGTGTATATTGTCTTAGTATCTGCATATTTTGGCATGACATTGCTGCCAACTACCATGGCAGTAGCTTTACGATGTATAAATGTATTGTCCATCAATGAGCATGTGTGCATGTTGTTGAATTTTCTAACCTTAAACAGTGTTGATTAATTTATGCTTGTGAACTAAAAGTGCCATGTATAATTGTCACCAACACATATGAGGCAATAGCTACAGAAGTAAAACAATGATAATGTAATAGAATATTTATCATGAAGACAGTAGGCTATTGTAGTACAATAACATGTTCTGAACAAATTATATACAATTTATACATAAAAAATACAATCTATAAATATTATGTTTTGAAAGACAGATAAAGTCAACAATGTATTTCTTACCTTGTTGCATTGGACCTTTTCACCCTAAATAACTAGTTGTAACAATATTTTTCAGTTACAAAATATATATGCTTCAATTTCCAAACAATGTAAGACGCAATTGACGCCTAATTATCTGCAGCATCCACCTCCACCGAAGATTTTCCACAAAAAACGCAACAAATTCAAAACAAAATTCTTTTAGAAAACACCGGTTGCAGATGAATGTGAAGCGTGATCAATCAACTCTGAACATATAGCAGATTTCTATACAAGTTATATCATTGCGAAATTGTTTTTTCAATTTTAAAATTGATTCAACGACAGAATTACAATGTCAAAACTGGCAATAATGCTTCAACACAATGATTGCTAGGATAGCTTCGAGAGATATGTAGATTTCGATGTCGATGGAATTGTCATCAATGAAGATTCAAGTTACAGTGCTTTGAATACAGCAATCGCAGAACACCTAGCAATAGATACTTCTGTAAAAATCATCGAAATCAAATACAGAGTGAACGGACGGTTTTCACCAATGGAAATTCACAATGATATGGGTGTGCGAGTCTATATGGAAACTAAAAAGGATAACAAAGATCTAGGAGTGTATCCACTGTGTATAACAGTAAAGGATTTCAATTTGGAGTGGAGTTCTTTGAATGCTAGCATAATTACAGGTTTGAATTGTTTTTAATCCATGATTTTGTAAATACAAATTTCCTACAAATTTCATACACGCCGGTTGTTTGAACTATTAAAACAAACTTTTTTGTGTAAAAACAATTTTAATGCAACAATGACAGAATGATGTCTGTTGAAATATAAGTCTATAAAAATTATCAACAATTTAACTAAAATTTCATGTGTTTCATAGAAACTGACATACTAGTCATTTCTACTGTAAAATTTTGTAACAAAGAAACTACAATTTCATATACAATTTTCATTCACTTATTAAACATCTGAATATACAAAAGTTGAAATTACTATACTTTTAAATAAATAAAGGTACTTTTGATTATGATAATAGTAATTTGATATAATTGTCAAGCAATTCTAATACATTTAGAGAAGTATTAGAAACAGAGAAGTTGATTGATATGCCAACATTTCCGGCCATTGTGGAGTATGAAAGTATAATTATAACAGAATATACGCCAAAAAGAATTGAAGAAGGGCAAGTTTACCAAGACAAGCAAACAATAGTCTATGCAATGAAGCACTATGTTGTCATGAATAAGTTCCAATTTAGGGTGAAAAGGTCGAGTGCAACAAGGTCAGAAATACATCGTTGGCTTTATCCGTCTTCCAAAACATAATATTTATAGATTATATTTTTTATGTATAACTTGTATATAATTTGTACAAAACATGTTATTGTACTACAACAATCTACTGTATGATAAATATTCCATAACATTATGTTTCAATTCTGTAGCTATTGCCTCATATGTGTTGGCGACAATTGTATATGGCATATTAAGTCTATAAGCATAAATGAATCAACACTGTTTAAGGTTAGAAAATTCAACAACATGCACACATGCTCATTGATGGACAATACATTTATACAACATAAAGCTACTGCCATGGTAGTTGGCAGCATTGTCATGCCAAAATATGCAGATCCTAAGACAATATACACACCAAAAGACATACAAACGGACATATTGTCAGAACATGGTGTTAACTTAACGTACATGCAAGCTTGGATGGTGTTAACTTAACGTACATGCAAGCTTGGAGAGCAAAGGAAAAGGCTGAGAAATTTTTGAGAGGTGATCCTGCTGAATCATACAGTCGCCTGTCGAGTTACTTGTACATTTTGGAGAAGACTTATTCGGGGTCGGTAGTGAAATTACAAAAGATTACAGATGAATGTTTCCTGATGCATTTGTTGCTCTTAATACATCCATAAGGGGTTGAGAGTATTGTAGGCCAATTGTAGTAGTCGATAGCACCTTCTTAAAATCGACAGATAGGGGAACCATGCTCACAGCTAGCATAATGGATGCAGCAGGTACATTTTACTCACAGTTAGTATTATGTTTAATATGTGTAGATTAATTATATTTTTGTTGAATTCAAGTTGTTTTTGAATTGTATGTTTGTTGTTTTCAAGATTTAACTGAATTGAATTTATTGTTTTTATGCTATTCGATAGGTAGAATATTACCACTTGCTTACGCCATAGCTGATTCAGAAAATGACGCATCATGGACATGGTTTTTTAGCAGTTCAAACATGCATATGGTGAAAAACCAAATATGTGTGTTGTTTCGGACAGAAATGAGAGTATATTGAAGGCAACAACAACTGTTTTTACCAGCATACTACATTATGCTTACATGTGGCATATTTGGACAAATATAAGGTCAAAGTTCAAAAAAGGTCGTCTAAAGTTAAGTGATTGTACTTTGCCACGGCACAACCATACAATCTTGATGAGTTTATTGAAAGAATGTCAAAGATTAAAGAGATCGACACTCGAGTACATGCAACAGTGAATAGAACATGGACGATGATATCAAAGATTGTAGAATCCTTAATTGCAATAAACAAAGGTGTAAGAGATTTGCCCGTAGCTCAGCTATTAGAGTACATGAGGACACTTGTTGGACAATGGAATACAACAAAGTCAGTGTAGTCCCACAAGTGGGTCTTGGGAGGGTAGACTGTATGCAAACCTTATCCCTGGCTTAAAAAGGCAGAGAAGCTGTTTCCGGTAGACCCTCGGCTCAGGGAGGATAAAGGGAATAGGCAATAACAAGCAATTCAATCTGACAACCAAAGCAAAAATATAAAACTAACACTAAGTAATGCAAACAGAAAACCGAAACAAGGCAGCAATAAGAAATAGCAGCAATCTAGGGGTAAAAAAAAGAATTCAAAGGACACTAAGAGATGTATCAAAGCTACTGTGACAAACAAGGATAACACTCGACTACCTAACATCTACCTTTATTCTCAACCTCCACACCTTTCTATCTATGGTCATGTCCTTATTCTCTTGAACGATGGAATAACGAAAAATTATTGAATGCAAAAGATATGTTCACCTTTCTTGGGAAAATATACAACAAAGAGGGGTAGGACAACATGACTTTATCCCAAAGATTAGAGTAAGTTATGGTCCATATCAAAAGATGATTGATATCAGCAAACAAAATAAATGCTGATATTTGTATATATGTTGTATAATTGTTGCAACAAGCTGAGCCAAGGGGCGAGGACCCAATGATACTTCCTAAAGAGGTACAATAAACATTTGAAGAGCTACAAGACCGATCGCTTACTGAGGACCATGTTCTCATTATGGACGATGCTAAAGAAAGTTGCTTAGAATTTTATGATGAGTTAGTACAAAGGAAATGGTTACCCCTCACATAATCTTGGCCTATCAATGAGACACTTGCGAGGGAATGTTTTGCTCCCGCTTATGCTTTGAAAAAGGAGGAACAAGAGGCAGTGTCTAAATTCAAAATTAGAGGTGTGACCATCCCATTTAATGCATAAAAGTTCAACGATCTCTTGGGATTTATATCGCAATATCAAAGTCAGTTTAACACTGTTTTGCATAAAGTTAATTTTGCTTCTAATAGAGTCTGGGCAGCGGGGATCGTGAAGAAAGATAGGCCACATCCAACATGGACAACCTCCGGGGAAATACATAAGGTAGGTTTTAACAAGATAGCTTTGGCTTGGACCACTTTTGTGTGTAACAGATTAATGCCAACGAAAAATTACTCTGAGCTCTCTTAACAAAGGACCATCCTCATTGTAGTAATTATGTCAAAATGGCTTATAGATGTGGGTCAGGTAATCGTGAAGGAGCTGCGAGATAAATTCTCTAGTAGCACAGATGAGATCGCACCTCTCATTCCAGTCCATATCATAAGGCACATCAAAGAAAAAGCAGCTACCAGTGCAGACTTGCAGTGGTGCACAGAAGAAGAAATCATCCAAAGCTCCTACTCCACCATCATTGCCACCCCCTGACACCGATGTCACCACCACCACCCCTGGTAGCTCTACCACATCTCTTATTGTTCCAAAGTCAACCACTTGTTTAGCTGAACCTCCAACCACATCTGAAATACCACCTCATTCAGGCATAGCTCTTCCTATTAGAGCTCATGGCACTCTTGACAAGCCTTCTGCTGGTCATGCTGGTCACATACTGAACTCTGTGGAGTTTATAAACAAGGAGATTCAACAGAACGGTTCGGAACACAAATGATAGGGTGACAGCCTTGATGCATCCATCCAATGTTCTCCTTCGACGCATTTGGCACATGTCAAATCTCCTGAGCACATGCAAATTTTAGCACCAACGGAGTTAGCCTTGCAAAGTTTGGTGATGTTTCAAGCTGCACAATACAATCGGGAGAAAGAAGGTGCTAAAGCTAAGGAAAAAAGGAGGGAGGAAAAGGCCAAGACAATAAAGAGCATTCTGAATACGCTTCAATCCTTGGATGGTAGAGTTCGAAATATGGATAGCAAGTTGAAGAGGCTGGAGGAGCACAGTGTGGGTCCATCTGGACCACGAGATAATTCCCAGACTTGTGAGGATGACATTAGAGATGAATTTTAAGACGAGAATGAGATAGTAGAGAATGAGCCACCTACTTATGACCACATAGTTGCTTCTGCTCAATTTTCCACTATTGTTGTTAGGACATCGCATCCAGGAAAACAGTGTTGAGGAGCTCAGATCCGCCGGAATGCCACCACACATAGATTTAGGGAGTTTCTTTTACCTTTCCCCTAACTCTTGTTTTAATCGCATTGATGTCCATGCAAATTTTTGTGTTGGGGGTATTCTTGATGACATAGTTTTGATGTCATTTGTACATAGTCATGCTTTATTTTCGGTCATTTCTTTGATCTTTTCTCTTATTTTAATCTTACTTTTGTTTAATTCATGTTTGGAGTTAGCAATAACATTTTTGGGTTTTCTTTACCATGGTTCTTTCTAAAAGATGCAATGTTGAACCAAGCACTCTTAATTGTTTCTAGCTTTTTAATTCATGTTTAAAGTTAGCAATAACCTCTTTGGGTTTACTTGCTTTTGTTTAATTCATGTTTGGAGTTAGCAATAACCTCTTTGGATTTTCTTTGTCATGGTTCTTTCTCAAAGATGCAATGTTGAACTAAACACTACTAATAGTAGCAATGAATACAATAGTGTAGTTGCCCCAAAGTCAACTTGTGACTTGTTTGGTGCAAACACAAGTTAAACTTTAGCACATGAGTTGGTGATGGTTTTGAAATGAAAAATAATTAAAGTCATAGTCTTTGTTGTGGCTTTTAGGTTCTATCTTTGGTTCTTCGATTCACTAAGTGGTCTTTCAAGCTATGTGTGACTTATTGAGTTCATTTATTTCTATTGGCTTCGAATACATATCCTACTTGAGGTGCGCATGTGCCATAAGTGGCGAGGTTCTTGTTGAGTTTTTTTGCTTCTCTTGTGATCTAGAACTTGCCCTAAATGTGTTTTAAGAAAAACTCCTAGGTTACACTTGATTTGAAAAATGATTTTAGGCTTTCTTGGACCGCTTGTGCCTTAAATTGCCTACCCATTACATGTTTACCCTAGCCAACACCCTTTGATCCTTTAGCCTTTTCATGGGCAACCACATTACAAGACTTTCCCCTTTTGTCTTGACCTCTTTTGATGCCCCGACTTCCTTGAGCAATTGAAGCTACAACTTAGGCTCTTAGCCTAAGTTTGGGGGAGAAGATGGGAAATGAGTATGGTGGAAGCTAAATGAAGTTGAATTGAAGGTGAAAGTGATTTTACTATATTGATACCCTACCTATACATATTCACACAAAAAAAAGGGAAAATAGAGAAATGCATTAAAAAATTTTGATGAAAAAGAGTTCTGAAATAAAAGGGGTGACAAAGTGTTGAGTTGAAAAATGAGCAAAAAGGGGGTGAAATTTTGAAAAGAAATATGCTTTGAATTGTTGAACATGTGGTACTCACGAAGGTCGTTGTCACTTATTACCTAAATTGACATTCTAGCTATTTTGGAAGGATTGAAGGATCTTCATTATAGTGTTTGAATTTTCTTATTCTTTTTGTCTTAATTATGGTTATCTATTCATCTCAACTCTTATTTTCGATTTCTAATATGAGTAGCTAAACTCCATAGTTGGGGTTGTAAACTCTTATGGCATTAATGTGAATGGGTCTTTGTTTATCTTGTTTATTATTATTTGGGTTGTGATTATCTACTTGTTTTCATGCTTTATTGTTAATTTGGTGGTTGCAAACATTAGATTGAGCCCATTTTATCTATTTCTTACTTGGAAAAGGAGAAATTGGATAAGAAGGGCTCAATAGCAACTCAAGTAGTAAGTTATTTGTTACTTTTTGCTTTCCTGATAGAATATAGTGCTATCAGCCTCTGACCCTTTCCTTTTATTTTTTAAATCTAACCCTTTCCTTTTATTTTTTAAATCTAACCCTTTTTCTTTTAAAGAAAAACAAAATGGTTGTTGCTGCTTAGCACATATAGATTGGTAAATGTGAGATCAATATATGGGTCCAGTTTTCATGATGATGACGACACTGTTGATTAGGAAATAGCTAAGTATAATTTGTTGGATAGTTTGATCAGTGGGAGACAAAGTGAAATCCCACAGTGATGGACTTCTAAGCTATTTGAGGGTATAAAATAAAAGGCCCACCAAGAGTCCTTAAATAAGTAAAACCACCAAGTACAACCATGTGTCCCTTTCTATATATATGTATATAATATTATATACATATAGGGTCTTGTTAACCTACTACATGAAGTTAGTAGTTTAGCATTGTACCCATTTTTTACTTCTCTTAAATGCCCCTAAGATAGCATCCACAACACATGAATTAAAGGGACATTTTTGTCATTCTAATCATCCAATTCTTCTTCTCAACCCAAAGCATATTCTTCCCAGCCTTTCTTCCTCAAGCAAGAGCTCCAATCTCTTATGGCCCTTTCTGTTTTATCCCGTCTCACTCTCACCTGCGAGAGTTTAGTTTTTCCTCCGGCCATGAAAAAGAAATCTGGACTGGTTGTTCGGTAAGAAGGGAAGAGAAGAGAAAGAAAGTTGGGCATGAAATATCTCACAGATAGAACCAGAAATTTTGTGCCTCAGCTACCACTGATATGTATACATTACTCCAGTGCTCCTTAAATCAATCTCCGGATTATGTTTTGGCTAATGTTAGTGT
>AWOL01S0478683.1:2841-16422 GCA_000715115.1 Nicotiana otophora
TTGTCCAATTGGACTAAGCTGAAATCCAACACATGGGACGGATCGTCGTGATACTTTCGGAGCATAGAAACATGGAATACTGGATGAACTCCTGCTAGACTGGGAGGCAAGGCAAGCTCATAAGAAACCTTCCCAACTCTCCGCAACACCTCAAATGGACCAATGAACCTTGGGCTCAGCTTGCCCTTCTTTTAAAACCTCATAACGCCCTTCATAGGCAAAACCCGGAGCAACACTCGCTCTCCAACCACGTATGCCACATCGCGAACCTTCCGATCCACACAACTCTTTTGTCTAGACTGGGCTGTGCGAAGTCTATCCTGAATCACCTTAACCTTTTTCAAGGCATCCTGAACCAAGTCTGCACCCAATAATCTGGCCTCGTCGGGGTCGAACCAACCCACTGGGGACCGCCACCGCCTACCATACAGAGCCTCATACGGTGCCATCTGAATGCTGGACTGATAACTATTGTTGTAATTAAACTCCGTAAGTGGCAAGAATTGGTCCCAAGTACCCCCAAAATCTATCACACAAGCGTAGAGCATATCCTCCAGTATCTGAATAGTGCGCTCGAACTGCCCGTCCGTCTGAGGGTGAAACATTGTGCTCAACTCAACCCAAGTACCCAACTCCTGATGTACAACTCTCCATAACCGTGATGTAAATATCATACCCCGATTAGAGATGATAGATACCGGTACGCCATGAAGTCTGACGATCTCGCGGATATAAATTCGAGCCAACTGCTTGGAAGAATAGGTAGTCATCATAGGAATGAAATGAGCTGACTTGGTCAGCCTATCCACAATCACCCAAACTACATCAAACCTCTGTTGAGTCCGTGAGAGTCCAACAACGAAATCCATAGTGATCCCCTCCCATTTCCACTCTGGAATCTCTAAGTTCTGAAGCAATCCACCTGGTCGCTGATGCTCATATTTTACCTCCTAGAAATTCAGACATCAAGCCACATACTCTACTATGTTCTTCTTCATTCTCCTCCACCAGTAATGATGTTTCAAGTCCTGATACATCTTTGCGGCACCCGGATGAATAGAGTACCGCAAACTGTGAGCCTCCAGGAGAATCAACTCACGCAAACCATCTACATTGGGCACACATATCCTGCCCTATATCCTCAATGCACCATCATTTACAATAGTGACCTCCTTAGCATCAGTGTGCTGGCCCGTGTCCTTTTTGACATAGTTTCGACTATAGACAAAAATCCTAAGACTTAAGCTTTCGTTTAGGGACTAAGTGTCCTAAATCACTCCAAAAACCAAAACGAAACCTCTTAGCATGTCACAATAGCAGAAATAGATATGGGAGAAGCAGTAAATAGGGGATCGGGACTATTACTCTCAAAACGACCGGCCAGGTCGTTACAATTGTTCATACGAATCTCGGACTTATCTGTCATTCATCATTGTGAGGAGAAATATTCGTTCAACTCACTCATTATTGGGTCAATCTTTCTTCTTATTTACTTAAATATCATTTATTGTCCTTTATTATTAGTTACAGCTTCATTAATGTTCAAGCTTGACGGATATTTTGCATTCATTGTCATCAATCATTCACGGGATCTGTCCCATCTACTATACGTTTTCAAGATTAGTGTATAGAGTTATTATCCTTAACTAGATTTAACCCCCTTGTTACATAAATTTAATAGTTTAACCGAAAGTTATATTTTTTGGTCAAATAATTTGGCGCCGTCTGTGGGGAATTTCTAGCTAAGTCATGTAGTTTCTTCTAGATCTATAACCGACATTAGTTATTGACGCAAAAAAAAAAAGAATTTTCTTCTCTTTGTATGCATAAATCTAACACGGCAGGTAACAAAGAAGAAAGAACGAGAATAATGAGTAACCTCCCAACCAATCTCATTGACATCATCCACGAGAGCTTTGAAGCAGTAGATGAGGACACAACACCCAACGCCTCACCTACGCGAGGTGGATCACCCCCACCCCACCGCAACATCACAAAATCCCACGGTAAGACTGCCTTCACATCCGTGGAAGAGGAGACACCGCCAACGATAAAGAAGCTCCTTGAGGCTTGGCTGACTAATACATTTACCAACGTCCTCCATAAGCCCGTTCAGGACGCGACCTCAATAAAGGCGAGATTATGCGTCGCGCCATCAGTGGGCGAGCAACGTGATCTAACTCCTCCACCCACAATGACAGGTATTGCTCACATTGTTGTTAACAATACAGGCGATGACGCTCTCACTGCCATTCTGAAAAGGATGGAGGAAATGGAAAATGAGAACAAGACACTTCGAGATCAAATAAGAGAGCACCAAGAAAGGGTCGATAAAATACCAGACGCTCCTAAGTTATTGCCGAAGAGAGACACTGGTCGGTTCGTCGAGCAGCCGTACATTGATAGCACCGCACCATATGCCATACCAAAAACCTTTAAAATGTCACCTTACCTTAAAATATACGATGGCACAATCGATCCTGAAGATCATGTGACCCATTACGTCACCGTCGTGAAAGGCAATGATATCGCCAAAGGACAAGTATCCTCCATTATGCTAAAAACATTCGGTGAAACCCCCACGGGAGGTGCATTAACCTGGTACTCGCAGCTGCCAGCACGTTCCATCGAAACCTTTGAGGAAATGGCCGACAAGTTCGTGACGGCCCATGCCGGGCCAAGAAGACCGAGGCAAGAGTGGATGATATCTTTGCTGTCAAATAGTCTCCGGCAGAAGGACTGAGGGACTTCCTCGCCTATTTTAACCGAGTGAGAGCAACTCTACCCAATGTATCAGAAGGAATGGCGGTAACCGCTTTTCAACTTGGGATGAAATTCATAATGCATATTGCGCCGAAGTACGAGCAGACGAAGACGACCTCAATGGGCTGACTCATCGACTGACCTCAGTATAAGGAGAATCCAGAAAAGATCGGAGAAGTGATATTAGGAGAGATCCGGAGACCTCACAGTCGAAACGGGAACAACATATCTCATATGTCAGGACTACTGTTGTATCCTCACCTCGCCACAAAGAAGGCCCACCCCGATCTAGAACAGAGACTCACCTGAATGAAAGAGGTATGACCCATTTATTATCCGCTCACAATTTTTGCGTGTCACCTACAGAGACCGTCTACGCCTTGGAGAAGCTCAGACCAAAGGTAAAGTGGCAGCAAAAAATAAGTTTAGACCCTAATACCAGAGAATCAGATGCCCTCTGCGATTTCCCTCTACGATTACCAAAGGTTGGTGACGAAAATGTTCAAAGAACAACTCGGAAAAATGATGGAGGTATACATCGACGACATGCTTGTCAAGTCCAAAATAAGGGAATATCACATCGACCACTTAAGATAAGCATTCCGCATACTCGGGCAATCCGGCATGAAACTGAATCCCGGGAAATGTGCATTCGGCGTGGCCTCAAGGAAATTTTTGGGCAACCTAGTGTCACAACGGGGTATCAAGGTGAATCCCGGCCAAATCAAGGCCATTTAGGGTATACCAGAGTACTTGACTACCAAAAAGCAAGTCTAGAAGCTAACCGGCCACAAGTTCTTCTGCATACTTAAAAAAAAGAGAACGACCTCCAATGGATCCGTGAGTGTGTACGAGGTATCTGTGAGTGCAGTCTTAGTGAAAGAAAATAAAGGTACGCATTCTCCCATCTATTACATTAACAAAATGCTGGTCGACGCCGAGACGAGGTACCCCCATCTTGAAAAATTGGCCCTGACCTTAGTCGTAGCTTCACAGAAGCTTAGACTGTGTTTCCAATGCCATCCAATCTCGGTCGTCACGACTTTCCCTTTAAGAAGCATTTTTCACAAACCCGAACTTTCGGGCAGATTGGACAAATGTGCAATTGAACTAAGTGAGCATGATATTACATATCGACCGCGAACAATAATAAAGTCTCAGGTCCTCGCCGACTTCAGTGCGCACATATTGCCCGAAGTCGAAAAGGAAGTCGTCCTCGCTCCTTCCCAAATACACGGCCTCTGGGTAATATACATTGATGGTGCATCTAATGCGTCGGGGTCCGAGCTGGGACTCGTACTCGAAGTCTGAACAGGCAAAGTGAATCGCCAGTCCATAAGATGCCTGGACATGACTAACAACAAGACCTAGTATAAGGTCGTAATTGCAGTATTAAGACTTGTACTCAAATACAGGGCGAAGCGGCTAAGGCTGCACTGCGACTCTCAACTCGTGGTCAACCAAGTCACAGGGACTTTCCAAATCAAGGATCAGAGGTTACAAAAATACCAGACCAAATCTGCAAACTACTACCCGAGTTCGACGAATGTGAGCTCGACCATATTCCCCGAGCATAGTATATCGAGGCGGACGACCTCATCAAATTAGCGGCAACCACCAAAAACATCACAACCGGAGACCAAAATGTGGTCCACCTCATCAACTCATTGATAGACCAAATCGAGGTAAGAACTATAAACCTAATTTGGGACTGGCGCAACCGTATTATTACATACTTGCAGGACGACGCAATCCCTAGTAAAAAAAAAGGCCAAGAAGATACGAATGCAAGCGACCAGGTATAACCTCGTCCACAATGACCTGTACAAAAGGACATATGGCACCCCCTGGCGAAATGCTTGGGCCCAAATCAGACGTAACGCGTCCTTGAAGAAGTGCACGAAAGTCACTGTGGAGCTCATTCCGGCAATCGATCTTTGATCAGGTTCCTCATACGAGTAGGATACTATTGGCCCACCATGAAAAAAGAGGTCGTAGATTTCGTAAAACAATGCGAGCAATGCAAGAAGTATGCCCCAGTGATCCACCAAGCAGGCGAACACCTACACTCAGTAACTTCCCCTTTGTCCATTCATCAAATGGGGAATGGATATTGTGGCCCTCCTCCCGATCGGAAGAGGTAACATATGATATCGCTTAGTTTTAACTGACTATTTCTCTAAATGGGTGGAATCAGGAGCATTTGCCCAAATACGCTAACAATAAGTAATTGCCTTCATATGGAAGAACATCATATGTCGTTTTAGTCTCCCCAAATAAATCAGCTGCGACAACGAACCTCAATTTGCATAAAAGAAGGTCACTGACTTTTTCGAAAAATGGCACATCAAAAGAAAACTGTCAACACCTTACTACCCCGTGGGTAACGGGCAAGCAGAATCCTCCAACAAGTCAATACTGAACATCATGAAAAAGAAGCTCGAAGACGCCAAGGGACTATTGTCGGAGATATTACTAGAAGTACTCTAGGCCTACCGAACAATGCCAAAAATGAGCACAGGGGAAACACCGTACTCATTAGTCTATGGGAGTGATGTAGTAATACCAGTCGAGGTTAGAGCACCCAACCCTAAGATACTTCAGTGAAAGCGGATCCCAGAACAATGACGGTAAAAGGCAAGAGCTCGATGAAGTCGAGGAACGAAGAGATATTGCCTATGTGAGAATGGTTGCCCAAAAGCAGCAAGCAGAACACTACTATAACAAAAGAGAAAAAATATTGTCGCTTAAAGTCAGGGACTACATGCTTAAAGCTAAAATATAAGCAAACAAAGGCCGACGGGAAGGCAAACGAGGAACAAACTGGGATGATCCTTACAAAGTCACGATAGCGGCAGGAAAAAGGGTCATTCACACTAGAAACAATGGAAGGAAAACGACTACCAAACAACTGGAACATTACACACCTCAAGTACTTCAACTTTTAAAGGACGAGGTCCCCAAAGTTGCAATATTTTTCTCTCACTCGAGTTTTGTCCCAGTTTGGTTTTCTCGGGGAGGTTTTTAACGAGGCGAGGATGGGGATACTTCAGGATTGAAGTGCGCACAGACGAGGGCACTGGACGACTAGTTCATTGCTCGATCTCTCACTGTTTTTTCTAATTCGAATAATGAAGGGACTAGATAGACTGAGACTAGGATTGAACTGCTAGCCAATGCCCGGAAAATATGTAAATCTCTCCAAGAATATGAATAAAGCACAAGAATATGAAGTTTATCCCCGCTCTCCCCAAGTAAAGGTTACAATCGATCTCGTTCGAATAAACACCTAATCAGCCCACTGCCTCAATTAGAAGTTACATTCATCCTCTTTCGAATTAACACCTACTTGCCCCATGACGTAAATTAATATAAGGTTATTCGACCTCGTTCGAATCAATACCTAATCGGCCCACGACTTCAATTAATTTAAGGTTACATTCGACCTCGTTTGAATTAACACCTACTCGGACCACGACCTCAATTAATTAAAGGTTACATTCGACCTGCCTGCCAGCCCGAAAAATATGTAAATCTCTCCAAGAATATG
Organism: Nicotiana otophora; assembly: GCA_000715115.1. Classification (NCBI taxonomy): domain Eukaryota; kingdom Viridiplantae; phylum Streptophyta; class Magnoliopsida; order Solanales; family Solanaceae; genus Nicotiana; species Nicotiana otophora. The sequence continues at coordinate 9,155 of AWOL01S0478683.1, forward strand.
ATTAAAGCACAAGCATATGAAGTTTATCACCGCTCTCCCCAAGTAAAGGTTACATTTGACCTCGTTTGAATAAACACCTAATTAGCCCCACGACCTAAATTAAAGGTTACATTCGACCTCGTTCGAATTAACACCTACTCGGCACATGGCCTCAATTAATATAAGGTTGCATTTGACATCGTTCAAATAAATAACTATTTATCCCACTCAAACAAATTTGTTACGACAGAGGCAATCAAGCAATAAAATAAGAAAAGCGTACAAATTCGAACAAAGAAAAGAAGTCAGGTACGCATAAAAAACTAACATTTCATACTTGCAATAGTTTTTACAAAGGTTGTACGCCTATAAAAGTACACACGTCAGCGACTAAGACAAGAAAAAAGAACTAATCATCACTCGGCTCAGCAGCACCACCCACTTGATCGCCAGACCGTCTTCACCTATCTCATCGCCTTCGCCAACAAGATATTCATCCTCATACCAGGCACCCTATTCAATCCGATTTGCGCTCCCACCTTCCTCATCATCGCCAGCTTTCGGTGTAGCGGATCATAGCCACAAGCAAATTGAGCGCTACACACTTTAACACGTGTATTCTCAAAGACGGCTTCTGAAACTGCCCCTCCCCCATCATATCCCTTAATATATCCAGCTGAGCTTCGGCGTGAATCCACTCCTCGTATAAATCCCAAGGAACNAGAATGGTTGCCCAAAAGCAGCAAGCAGAACACTACTATAACAAAAGAGCAAAAATATTGTCGCTTAAAGTCGGGGACTATGTGCTTAAAGCTAAAATACAAGCAAGCAAAGGCCCACGGGAAGGCAAACGAGGAACAAACTGGGATGATCCCTACAAAGTCACGATAGCGGCAGGAAAAGGGCCATTCACACTAGAAACAATGGAAGGAAAACGACTACCAAACAACCGGAACATTACACACCTCAAGTACTTCAACTTTTAAAGGACGAGGTCCCCAAAGTCGCAATATTTTTCTCTCACTCGAGTTTTGTCCCAATTTAGTTTTCTCGGGGAGGTTTTTGACGAGGCGAGGATGGGGATACTTCAGGATTGAAGTGCGCACCGATGAGGGCACTGGGCGACTAGTTCATTGCTCGATCTCTCACTGTTTTTTCCAGTTCGACCAATGAAGGGACTAGATAGACTGGGACTAGGATTGAACTACTAGCCAACGCCCGGAAAATATGTAAATCCCTCCAAGAATATGAATAAAGCACAAGCATATGAAGTTTATCCCCGCTCTACCCCAAGTAAAGGTTACAATCGATCTCGTTCGAATAAACATCTAATCGGCCCACTGCCTCAATTAAAAGTTACATTCATCCTCATTCGAATTAACACCTACTCGGCCCATGACCTTAATTAATATAAGGTTATTCGACCTCATTCGAATCAACACCTAATCGACCCACGACTTCAATTAATTTAAGGTTACATTCGACCTCGTTTGAATTAACACCTACTCAGACCACGACCTCAATTAATTAAAGGTTACATTCGACCTACCAGCCAGCCCGAAAAATATGTAAATCTCTCCAAGAATATGATTAAAGCACAAGCATATGAAGTTTATCACCGCTCTCCCCAAGTAAAGGTTACATTCGACCTCGTTTGAATAAACACCTAATCGGCCCCACGACCTAAATTAAAGGTTACATTCGACCTTGTTTGAATTAACACCTACTCGGCACATGGCCTCAATTAATATAAGGTTGCATTCGACATCGTTCAAATAAATAAATATTTATCCCACTGAAACAAATTTGTTACGACAGAGGCAATCAAGCAATAAAACAAGAAAAGCGTACAAATCCGAACAAAGAAAAGAAGTCAGGTACGAATAAAAAAACTATCATTTCATACTTGGAATAGTTTTTACAATGGTTGTACGCCTACAAAAGTACACACGTCCGCGACTAAGACAAAAAAAAGGAACTAATCATCACTCGGCTCAGCAGCACCACCCTCTTGATCGCCCAGACCGTCTTCACCTATCTCATCGCCTTCGCCAACAAGATATTCATCCTCATACTAGGCACCCTGTTCAATCTGATTTGCGCTCACACCTTCCTCATCATCGCCAGCTTTCGGTGTAGCGGATCATAGCCACAAGCAAATTGAGCGCTACATGATTTAACACGTGTATTCTCAAAGACGGCTTCTGAAACCGCCCCTCCCCTATCATATCCATTAATATATCCAGCTGAGCTTTAGCATGAATCCACTCCTCGTATAAATCCCAAGGAACATCAGGAAAAGCAGAAGGGCGGGAGGAGGACGACTAAGCCAATAACTGTACCTTCTCTACCTCAAGAGCGACAACTCGATCGCTAAGGCCCGAATCTTCGTTTTCTAACTCCCATATCCGTTTATCAAGTCGCTCCTCTCTGAGCCAAGCCGTCTCCAATGCGCAATCCCGCTTAGAATGGAGAACACAGATATTGACCTCTAAAGCCTTCATGTTCCTCGCAGCCGATAATGGGCCGACTTCGCCTTCTCTAAACCTGCTACCTTTTAGGCGACCTCGCCACTCAAAGCAGCTACTTGGAGCCGACACTCCTCGAGCTCAGCGCGCAACGAGACTACCTGAGCTTGAAGATTGGCATATTTGGCCTCGACCCCCTACTCACATCGAGCTCCTTTTCTTTATCCCTCAACGCCCCTTCGAGTTCACTACATTTTCCGATTACCTTCACCAACTCGTCATCCTTCTTCTTCAGTTTGTTTCGGAGGGCCCGAAAATTGCTTCTCCCACCAAGCCGCCTGTAAAACACGCGGTGCTTATTACGATATTCGCGATATTTTCTCTCACAATCTTATGGAAAATGACTTTACGCTTCTCCTCTCGGCGGACGCTCTTGATCTCTAACATCACAATCTCAAAGAAATCCAAAATAAGTAAGTACAAAACTGGAATCAATATACAAAACGAAGAAAGCATAAAAAACGAAGAAAGATCAAAGGCTTACCCTAAGAGTAAGGCCAACTGTGATCCTCGACAAAGTAACGTCCTTCAGTTTCTCGAGGGTCTTACGCTCCTCATTGGAATATAGGGGATCAAGAGAGGGGACCACGTCCTCTGTATTAACTAGCAAATACTGGCCCAAAGGGATCGCAATAGTCCACGTGCTCCCCTTCAATCTCACCTCGAGCCGGATGAGTCCTTCCCCCATCATCCTAACTTCCTCAGCGTCCACATTGGAGCTCGTCTTATAACCTTCTTTGGCTATACGTTCCCCTTTGTGTTAACCCTGGAAGAAGGATCCTCAGCTGGTAATGAGGTCGATGGCTCATCCTCTCGTAGGGAATTAGGGACTCTCGCCGACGGCCCCTCAAAATCCATTATGGCCTCAGGGAGCAACGTACATCCCTCGACCTCCGAAGACGGCGAGATCGTGGTCGGCAACTCAGCGCCATCTCCAAGGTCAATGTCGTCGTTTCTCATACGACAAAATCCATCATCACCGAATCCCATGCATGGGCAACTCTTCTGCCGATATCTACAGATCGCCTCTTGTGGAGACGTGAGTTATCGTTATTCGGTGATGATCCTTCCTCATAATCCTTATCTATTAGATGACACAAAGGGGAAGTCGAAAGACCTGCTATAGTAGAGGACTCACCGTTGTAGAAAGAATAGAAGTGGCCTTCCTCTTACGGAATGCTGGAGTGGGAGCCTTCTCCTTTCTCGAATGTCCTCGGACCGCAAAAGAAAAATTGAAGAATGTCACGTAATGCTCAAAATTGTAACGAACAGGCGACTATAAGATCAAAATGGCATGAACAAAATTGCCAGTCGTTGAAAGCTTGGGCCCGAATTTCTTGATAAAAGTAGCCCATTCGCGAATCCCCACCGTGTGAGGCAAGACCTGGCTGACCCAGTCATAAATATCTGCAACCAAATGAGGGAGAGAAGTCTGGGCTAAGCGTGGAAAAGACGAGATGTTAGATTACGATTAAAACTGACAAATAAAATGCTTGGCAAGAGACTCACGGGCATAGTTCCAACTCTCGGGGAATCCACTCGCGTTGGCCCCCATGTCCTCGGTCTTGACGAAGAAGTAGTTGAGACAGAATTGATGATTTGCTTTATCGTCCATCTTCACTACCAAACTTTTACTTCCTTGGTGACGAAGATGCAACATCGCCCCTCTATAGAAATTGGGTGCGAAGAGGTGCATTAGGTGGCGAAGAGAGATCCCGCGGCCAACCAATTTTGCGTATTTCGTCAACTTACGGATGAGTTTGTAAATATAAGATGAAAGTTGGGCCGGACAGACACCGTAGTAACGGCAAAATTCCTCCGACAATGGGAGAAGAGGAAAGGAGTAGCCAACATAGAACGGATATGCGTAGAATGCGCAGTATCCGAGGCAATGTATCTGCAGCACATCACGCCCCGCCGGGGCCAGATCGATGTGGGACAGGATTTTGAACTTCGCCCTAAAATCAGCAAGAACGACCTCGTTCATCACCGATTTAGAGGCCTCAAGGATCGTCCTCGGGTAACTTCAAAAAATCAGATCTAGGATTTTCACTACGAGGAATTATTTCCTCCACCGTAGAAAATCTATCATCCTCGAGGGAAGTAGAAATATCGTCGCCGTGAGGAGGCATCCGTACCGCCAAGGGGGTAGGGTTGGACGCCATACCAAAACCGGAGGTTGCGTTAACTATAGTCTTGAAGGAGGATGTCTTAAGCACAAAAATTGGAAGCAATGGTCACTAGAATCAGGGGAGTGGGAACACAACGATGAAGCAGAATGAAGACTGGGATTCAATATGGAAAATGAAAGAGAGAAACGCAGGGGATTCGATATTAGATGAAAGAAAAACAAACACAGATGGCCTCAGATCCCTTTTTATAAAAGTTCGAGAGCCAAAACTAAGAAATCAGACCATCATTACCCAACTGAGATATCGAAATGGCAGATGTGCAAGAAACGACGCAAAGCATCGGAAAAACGCGTCATAATGACGCATGATGTCATTCTGAAAAGCCGCATCCCCAAAGTTTGCAACTTACAAAAAGTCATGTTGCCACCTCGCCTAAAGTACCACTACCCAATTTACTCGCCCAATTTCTTCAAACAACGACAAGCAGAGTCCCTCATCAAGGTCGTCCGACCTTGCCTTAATAAGCGGAGGGACTAACTGAATAGTCCAAAAATCTGCCTTTGGAATATTTAGCATAAAATGGCATTAAGGAACGTCATCGGCCGAGCTCACCCAAGACATAGCGAGGTTAATGGCCGAGGTGCAGATATGAGTCGTGGTCGAGACATCGATAGAGATCGCGGTCAAGATGTCAACAAGCGTCGAGGTCGAGATCGACTACTAGTGATAAGACTTGCAACGACTAATTTGTCAGAACATGGTATTAAAAGGGGAATATTCGAGTGAATATTCCTAATGTTTGTACTATTAGGGTTTACGAAGAAAAATGCCTCATATATATAGAAAGAAGAGACAATGATATGGGTATGTAATATTGATTCTGATAAGAACACTTTTGAAACAAAGACTTTCTCTCTTGCAAAAATACAAAGACTACATTTTGATAAAGATTTTGGGCCATATCATTCCCACCTTTCCACCAAATCCGAAAATTGTTCATACGAATCTTGGACTTATCTGTCATTCATCATTGGCAGGAGAAATATTCGTTCAACCACTCATTATTGGGTCAATCTTTCTTCCTATTTACTTAAATGCCATTTATTGTTAGTTACACCTCCATTAATATTGAGGCTTGAAGGATATTTTGCATTCGTTGTCATCAATCATTTACGAGATCTATCCATACTCCCATCTACTATATGTTTTCAAGATTAGTGTCTAAATTTATTATCCTTAACTAGATTTAACACCCTTGTTACATAAATTTAATAGTTTAACCGGAAGTTATATTTTTTGGTCAAACAGTAGTGTGCCATTAAATTTATTTGAGAAACCAGGGATGGTACTTATAAGACTAAACATTAAATTAAAGCTCACATAGCATGGTCAAATAAACAAAGAACTTTAAGAACTCATTCAAGCAATCACTTTATTACGGAAGAAAATGATGGTTATAATTGATTTCTCAGTTGCGATGAGTTGCCGATTCACATGAGGATTGAATTACACATATATTTTAACCAAATAAATATATCATTCGCTCAATCTATCAATGTTTTGAATGAGTGGACGAATTGCATATTTATGAGTCAAAATTAACACTCATGACTACTGGTGTCTTAAAAGATTTGGTTAGAACTGTAATGATGTCCATAAAGCACGCACTCGATAATAAAGGCCCACAACGACAACTGACGGCCCTTCACCATCCAAAGTTACAATCTACCTTGCCCTTCTGTGGTTATTGAATCAATAGCAGAGCAGGCGGATTTGATCATTTCATTTTAGGCCATAAAGTGAACTGAAGATTTGGATTGCCTCATACAATACCAAGTTGAGAAAGAAAAAGACTAACATATATTTGCTCCAATCTCAGCTTCCAAANACGGATTTGATCATTTCATTTTAGGCCATAAAGTGAACTGAAGATTTGGATTGCCTCATACAATACCAAGGAAGTTGAGAAAGAAAAAGACCAACATATATTTGCTCCAATCTCAGCTTCCAAAATTATAATATTGGAATTTGGGCCATTCAGTCTCAGTAAATCCAAATTCAGGCAACTTCCCACTCAAGATATGGATATACTCCTATGTTTAGCGCGTAGGACACCAGACACTAAAGTTTGTCATGTACTGGGGAGGCAAGAATTCGTCTGCCGCTGTTTAAGTTGCAACATTTTACATCTGGGTATGTCCAGATAACATCGATTTGTGTTTTGATCGTGTCTATTGTCTAGTATATAACGAATGGAAAGTTGGACAATGAGCTTGCGCTATTTCATTTGAATGGAGAGGACTTGTTACTGAAGCAGCAATAACGAATACATGCGCGCTTTACTACGAGCGGTTTGAAAGGAACTGCATTCTGTTTTACTGTTTTTGCCATAAAATGCACTAGATCTCGCTTACTTCAAGAGGAGCTCTACAACAACCGTGAAGAGAAAGTGGCAACACCCAATAATCACAAATAACAAACAACAATAGATATGACAGTATAATGCACACTGAAAAAAAAAAACAGCCAACATGTGCAAGCCTAGTAAACAAGCAAACAACATACTATGTGGGAGCAAGGGCGGACGACATTATTCCTCGGATGAAAAAAATCATCTCATATTCAAAGG
>AWOL01S0479107.1:3839-13875 GCA_000715115.1 Nicotiana otophora
ACTTATTTCTTTGTTATCTTGGTGTCAATCAAAGTGCTTTCAACTCAAGGGTGGCTTGCATTGTTAAGCTGAAACCATTCAATTCCTGTGTTTTGCAGTTATTTTATCGTTATTTATTTTAATTGCAATCTAATTTATCGCTTTGTATCAAGTTAATTCACGTGTCCTTATAACCACTAACAAATTCAATTGTTATCCGATTTTGAGGGTAAACACTAAATATTTTCCCATGTAATCATTTTCCTTTTTCTTTTTCTTGTCGCTATCATTTTATTCTTTTTAACATTTTGACCATTTCTCAATTAGTGTGTGTCATTATTTTGCTATCATCTTTTGATTTCTAGGGAAGTGTATAAAGATCTATTTTGCGTGTCCTTTTATCTTAAGAATTTGTTTAGTCTTTTGGCTGATGTTACAAGTAACATTTTCTCCCAAAACACCATCAGCAAATCCAATTAATTTTTTAAACGGGAACAATACCGCCTGCCACGACAATAATAATATATAGAAGTATAAGAAATAGTCAAAAGAAGCATACAACCATATAGCTAATCCATGAGACTAAAATTTTGTGATTGATTTTAAATCATAGCTGTCGCAATAGTAATCTTATTATTAGCTAGACAAACATTCTAAATATTCAAATATCTAATTACATCATGCATGCACAATGAAATAGACTTGTATTTAATTATTTGCATTTTTAAACATAAAAAAGGTAGGATTTAGCGATGTTTCCATATAGTATATAAAATTGTATTAGAGGAGGCGATGTGGGTGCTCGCATCAGCAACACTGTAGTATAAGAGCCTTTTATTAGAAAAAATACTCTGATTAATGATTCTTGAATTCCTCTCTTATCGTTTTGAACTATATATTTTAGTAACTTCAACTAAAATATAAAAAAAACAAACACATGAAAAAGTCAAGAGGTTGAACATTTATTATATATACATAAAGAATAACTTTAACGTGTATAAAGAGAGTTATTTTCTAGCAAAGGGCCCTTCTGCCGCGTAGCTAGTTTCACCCATGGGCACATAGTACCATGTTTTCTTTTACAAAAAAACAATAATAAATATAAAATTATGACGAATAACGATCATGGCGATGCACTGACTATTGTTCCATAAGTCGTCTTTTATAGGCTGAAAATATTTTAGGCGTACATGAATATAGAATACGACATTAACTTTTTACCCTTTTTGAAACTAAGACCGATTTGCAAACTTTGCATGCATGATAAAATGACCATGATAATATAGTGATGTTTGTTTTAGAGGAGATGGAATTTTAGATTCTAGATGGAAGAAGCTTCTGGAAAAAGTAAAATATTTCATCAATTTGCGTCTCGAAACAGCTAATATCATNCAAACACATCAAAAAATCAAGAGGTTGAACATTTATTATATATACATAAAGAATAACTTTAACGTGTATAAAGAGAGTAATTTTCTAGCAAAGGGCCCTTCTGCCTCGTAGCTAGTTTCACCCATTGGCACATAGTACCATGTTTTCTTTTACAAAAAAACAATAATAAATAATAAATTATGACGAATAACGATTGTGGCGATTCACTGACTATTGTTCCATAGGTCGTCTTTTATAGGCTGAAAATGTTTTAGTCGTACATGAATATAGAATAAGACATTAACTTTTTACCCTTTTTAAAACTAAGACCGATTTGCAAACTTTGCATGCATGATAAAATGACTATGATAATATAGTGGTGTTTGTTTTAGAGGAGATGGAATTTTAGATTCTAGATGGAAGAAGCTTCTGGAAAAAGTAAAATATTTCATCAATTTGCGTCTCGAAACAGCTAATATCATTTTCAACAGCTAGTTAGTTAGGAACTTGACTTTTTAAACTAATTATAGCAATTTATACTCCAGAAAATGAATACTTAAAAACAAAAATAACTTGACTTCAGTCATTCAACTGATCTCATATACCGTCCCTTTTGAAATCCGCTGCCAACACAATTTCCCTTTTTTCCCCTTTCAATTCGGGTCGAATCGCAAGTTTTTCGAGTCGAGTTGTAATTCGCATCGAAAAAAATAATTTCAGACACAAAGATAAGAGGATCATTAGGGTCCGGTGGGAAGCTAGAGTGATGAGAGCGGGTTTGACCGAACCCAATAGTTTTGGTTTGAATCTTGTATTTATCTTAAAAAATTCATTGAATATGTATACATTATTAATTTAGAACCAAGTAACTTAAGCCAATTAAATTCCTGAACTCATAAGCTTGAAATTCTGACTTCGCATCTGATTAGGGTGCCTTTTTTAGATATACTTTTAGAGAAAATGACTTTGTTGACTGTCAATAGACACCAAAGAGCTATAAAGTTTCAAGTAAGATTCAAAGAGCCAAAAGGAAGGCAATATAATAACCATTTTGTTTGACACGCAATTTTGAATTTACAATTAATCTAACACCTGAAAATCCTAAAGAATGGGCATGTGCATGATTAATTTATCACAACCCTCTGAGTTGCGGGTCAATTATTTTTTTTGGCTCTTTACAAACTTGTTTTTAGTTTTATGACTATATCTTTTTTTTATATATGAGAGATTTACTTTTACACGTAAGAGATCTGCCTTTTACACATAAGATATCTAAAAAGATCATTTTCTTAAATTCAAAATTGTAAAGAGACATGACCTACAAATATCTTTGGAGTTGCATTATGACAAGTGTATAATAATATCCAAATAGGTAACGGAAATAAATAAAGTTGCCTTTTGGTAAAAGAGTTGTGGTCCAATTTATAGTCTTCTAGAAGCCTTTCTTTATGCAATGCTCCATATATGCACAAACATTTTAGAAATTGCCAAGAATTTAAATTTTATCGTTAACAACTTTAGCAGATACCATAAAACTTAACGAACTTGTATTTTAAGATGACAATAAAACAAGAACCTAATCTTTTCGTCAAGAGGGAAGTGGTTCTATCATATGTTCAAAAGATTATTATTGTAACTTTAGAATTCAAAACATTTTCAAGGTCAAGTATGAGAAAGGTTCCATTAATTTTGTAGACTTTTGGGGGGGACAAAGTCTACAGCTCCATCTCTTCCCATTGTTAACAAGCAGTCTTAATTGAGTTCCAAGCCAGGAATATTATTTACATAAATCTTAGACTTTCCTAAAAATATGCTTTTAACTCTTCTTGAAGTACTATGGGAACTTATTATACTTGAAGCACAACCATATTCTTCAACAATCTAACATTAGTTTTCAATCTCGAATTTTATTCAAAGTCAAAAGTCCAAATCTTTCCTTTCTCCGAGGAAGAAAAAAAATACACAACGGTAATTGTACTTTTCTGTATTCATAACATCATTCAAGTTGCTGTAGTTAAAACGTTTCAAATATTTTGTATATGCCGTTTCAAATTAAGTGTGTACGGATAAAATCAGGGATAAAAGTTACCCCCGATTTTCCATTGAGAAGGGAGGAACAACGTTACACATCACTGGCTCGAGTAAGGCCGGGAGTGCCTGCAGATCGGAACCAGGAGCGGACGGATGACACGTCATCGAGCATGGCCGAACCTGAAGAGGTTCCATCTCGAGCAATACGAAAAAACAAGGGTAAAGGAAGAAATGGTTAAAGAAGACGAACGGATAGCCGAAATATCCACCATCAGCCAGATATTACGGCATGGATCACGCTCGGTATTGACTGTAGATCGTATTTTCATAAGAGAAAAGGAAGAAAAGGATTTTTTACCTTATTTAGACTTGTATTAGGGTTAAAATTTCCCTACTATATAAGGGAGGGGAGGCTTTTTTATTTTTTGGTCAACTGTTAGCACACATATCAAAGCAATAAAGTTTGTTTTTGGCTTTAAGGAATTGTTCAAGTGTTCTTTAGTTGTTCATCCATTTAGTTGCAACCGAGCCCTATTCCAAGGGCTCGACTGAAATCGATTTCTCACACTTGGGTCTAACGTTTGGCTTAATTATACCATCACATTTGATTTGATCGTTTTATTTCTTTTCAATTCAGTTATTTGCTACCTTTTGATCATTCGTGTTAAATTAATCTGTGTATCCTTTAAACTGCGTATAAATTTAATTATTATGCATTTTAAGGGTAAATAGTTTGGCGCCCACCGTGGAGCTAAGGATAATAGTGGTGATTTAATATGAATTTGTATAATACACTCTATTTTATACTTGTTCTTTAGAATTTGGTTTCAGGATTATTTAATATGTCAAACTCTCAATCTGCTCACTTATGTGTTGACGTCGAATCAGGTCACCACTGTGAAAATAACAACATAGTGTCAAGCAACAGCATACCCTGTCGACCCCAATGACGTTCCGATCGCTGACCCAGTCGATGCCAATTCATAGGTTCATATCAACATCAGCTTACCAACTGATCCCGATAACAGCATTTACAGGGCACATCGACCATCGGCTCACGAGGCACTCGAAGGGGGAGGTGATGGAGCTGGCTTGCGTTTGATATTCGAGATGTCGCAAGCTTATCAAATTGCCATAGCATAATTGCAGAGTCAAAATCACACACACAATGTGGCTGAACCCGAACGGGTTGGGGAAGACACTCGGAGGAAAGAACAGATCGTCACAGAACCCGGTGGGTACGGACCCGAAAAAACTTCTGAGGTGATAAAAATGAAGATAGAGGCGAACGACAAGAAAATGGAAACTTATAACTCGAGGGTCAATCAGATCCCAGGAGCACCTCCGATATTGAAGGGACCGAACTCCAAGAAATTCATCCAGAAGCCTTTCCGCCGTACTTCGGCACTAAAGCCAATTGCAAAAAGGTTCCGAATGTATGATATTCCCAAATACAATGGGACCGCAAATCCAAACGAGCACGTGACCTCCTACATATGTGCAATAAAAGGAAACAACCTCGAGGATGACGAGATCTAGTTAGTATTGCTGAAGAAATTCCGGGAAACCTTATCCAAGGGACCGATGATATGGTATCACAACTTACCTCTAAATTTTATTAATTTGTTTGTTATGCTTGCAGATGCCTTTGTTAAAGCCCACGCCGGAGATATTAAAGTTGAGACAAGGAAGTCGGATCTGTTCAAAGTCAAGCAAAGGAACAACGAGATGCTTAGAAAATTTGTGTCAAGATTCTAGATGGAACGAATGGACCTACCCCCGGTTGCAAATGATTGAGCCATTCAGGAAGTTACTCAGGGGTTCAACCCCCGAAGTTCGGCTGTATCTCAGCAACTGAAGCAAATTTTAGTAGAGTACCCAGCAGTTACCTGGGTCTATGTCCACAACAGGTACCAGTCAAAGATCAGAGTCGAGGACGACCAACTGGGGGCTCCCTCGGGGTCACTTTATCCCAATAGAGAAAATGAGAAGTTTAAGCGAATAGTGGATCAGGAGTCGAGGCAACCCCGAGACCGATATCTGCCTTACAACTCAGATAGAAGGGGAACCGGACTCAGTCTCCATCCGACCAGGAATGATAGAAGAAATTATCAGCGTCCAAGCAATCGAAGTTTGGTGAATAGGAACGATTTCGACATTCACTCATGGGTAGAGATGCCCTGAGGCTATCGAAATATAACTTTAATATGGATGCAGCGAGTATAGTGTCAGCCATCAGTCGCATCAAGGAGACTAAGTGGTCGAGACCACTCCAGTCTGATCCTGCATAGAGGGATCATAATTTGATATGCAAGTATCACGATACTCACGGGCACAGAACCGAGGATTGTCGACATTTAATCTGTTCAACAATGGGCATCTTCGAAAATTTCAAAAATAGGGACGCCAACAAGAAGATCGAGCAAGAAGAACATCAACATGTGATTAACATGATTATAGGAGGATTAGACGTTCCACAAGGACCAATGATAAAATGCACCAAAGTTTCTATTACAAGAGAAAAACAAACTCGAGATTGCGTTCCGGAAGGATCCATCTCGTTTAGTGATGAGAACGCTGAGGGCGTCATTCAACCTCACAAAGATGCACTGGCAATATCTGTACTTATTAAAAAATCTCAAGTTACGCATGTGTTAATTGATACAGCCAGCTCGGCCAACATCATCCGATGGAGAGTTATGAAACAACTGGGGATGTTGGATCAGATTGTACCAGTGGTTCGAGTACTGAATGGGTTCAATATTGCATGAGAGACAACGAATGGTGAAATCATCCAACAAGACAACACAGTCGGAACCACTCATCAATTGAAGTTATATGTAATAGAGGGAGATATGAGGTACAACGCCTTGTTTGGAAGACCGTGGGTTCACAACATGAGGGCGATATCGTCAATCTTGCATCAAGCATATAACTTTTCAACCCCAAGTGGAGTCAAAACGGTCTACGGGAAACAACCGACTGCAAAGGATATGTTCCCTATTGAATAAGTAATCCCAGTACCCATGATCACGACATCAAAAGGTAAGGGACTGATCGAAGATAAAGGAACAAAATAGCAATCACAGGCCTCGGTCTCGACCAGACCGAAAAACTATGAGGAACGTCTAACAGATGAAGAAGATGATTTCGTGGTCCCAAGATCTTTCGTAGTGCCTGATGACACTGATGCCACCAAGTCCACAATCGAGGAACTGAAATAAGTCATGTTGTTCGAGCACCTGTCAGATAGAACGGTATATCTGGGCATGGGGTAAACCCCCGAGATCAGGAAAACACTTATTGATTTTCTGAAAGCTAATGCCGATTGTTTTGCCTGGTCGCACTTAGATATGACACGAATCTCACCGAAGATAACAACGCACAAATTGAGTTTGGTACTGAATTTCCATCTGATTAAACAGAAGAGGAGTCCACAGTCCAAAGTCAAGCATGGATTCATCAAAGATGAGGTATCTTTACTCTTAAAAAAGGTTCCATTTGGGAAGTTGAATACCCGGATTGGCTAGCTAACGTAGTTGTCGTACCTAAAAAGGGAAACAAACTTAGAATATGTGTAGATTACAAGGATTTAAATAAGTGATGCCCAAAGGACTCGTTTCCTCTACCTAACATCGACCAACTGATCGATACAACGTTAGGGCAGAAAACAATGAGCTTTCTCGATGCCTATTCCGGGTACAACCAAATACGAATCGACCCGGGTGACCAAGAGAAAACTTCTTTTATAATAAGTCCGACAAAGAAAATTGGATGCGGAGATACTTGGATAAATTACAAGTAGTGTTACATCGGTTCAAAGAATGGACATTACAACACGTGTCTCGAGATCAAAACAAAGAGGCCGATACGTTGGCTAATTTAGGATTGTTGATCGACTCTGATGAATTCAACTCTTGAAAGGTAGTGCAACTAATGAGATCAATGATAGAGGTCGGTCATGCCGAGGTAAACTCAACGAGTTTGACTTGGAACTGGCGAAACACGTACGTGGAATACCTTCAGAAGGGGAAATTACCATTGGATCCCAAAGAATCAAGGCCCCTTCAAGCTAAAGTTGCCAGGTTTTGCTTGATTAAAGTCCAACTGTACCGAAGCTCATTCTTCAGACCACTAGAAAGATGTTTGGGTCCCGGGGAAACCGATTATGTGATAAGGGAGGTCCACAAAAGGACTTGCGGAAACTATTCAGGAGCAGAATCATTTGTTCGGAAATTGATCAGGGTTGGGTATTACTTGAACGAAATGGAAAAGGATGCGAAGGACTTTGTTAAAAAATTCAACAAATGTCAAAGGCATGCCCCGATGATCTACCAACTGGAGAGCTGCTTCACCCAGTTCTTTCCCCTTGGTCGTTCATGAAGTGAGGAATGGATATCGTAGGTCCATTACCGTGGGCTCCCGGTAAGACTCAATATATATTGCTCATGACTGATTTCGTCTCCAACTGGGTTGAAGCTCGGGCATTTGAGAAAGTTGGAGAGAAGGAGGTCATCGACTTCATATGGGATCATATAATATATCGGTTCGGGATACCAACCAAAATTACGTGTGACAATGGGAGACAATGCATTGGCAACAAGGTCAATATATTCTTTGAAGACCACAAAATCAAAAAGGTTTTATCAACCCCTTATTATCCGAGCGTGAACGGTCAAGTGGAGTCGACTAATAAAATCGAGTCGACTAATAAAACCATACTGCAAAACTTGAAGAAACTTTTTGACCGACTCAAAACAAAGGTGGAAGGAAATTCTGCTCGAGGTCTTATGGGTGTATCGAACAACTTCGAGGTCGAGTACCGGCGAGACACTGTTTTCTCTAGTCTACGGCGCAGAGGATTTGATTCCAGTAGAAGTGGGAAGGCCGAGCTTAAGGTTCCAATATGCTACAGAAACATCAAACAACGAGGCCATGGCCACGAGCCTAAATTTAGCAGACGAAAAGCGAGAGGCCACCATGGTCGGGATAACAGCTCAAAAGCAGCGAATGGGAAGATATTATAGCCAAAGGGAAAACCTTCGATATTTCCATGTCGGGGACATAGTTTTTTGGAAAGTCGCACTACACACCAAAACCCCAAATGACGGGAAACTAGCCCCGAACTGGGAAGGACCGTACAGAGTCATCGGTATAACCGGGAAAAGCTCGTACCGACTTGAGTCTGGAAATAGTGTGCAACTTCCAAACAACTGGGATGTGGCACACTTAAAGCAGTACTACTGTTGAGGGATGAATACGTAAATTTCTCTAAAGTATTTATCCTTTGAACTAACTCGTGCAGGTACTCAATCGAAGTCAAGTTCAAGAATTAGGTCTCAAAGCACGTGTTGCACTCTTTTTTCCTTCGACTATTTTTCCCTAAGAGGGTTTAGCATTAAGGTTTTTAACGAGGCAACAACAAGCGTGCTACTCTAGTTTGAATATAGGTCCAGGACCGGGGACTGCGACTGCCCATATCGAATCAATAGTACATGAGCCCTCAAAATTTGGCCTCGAGTACTAGGGAACTATCACACCTGAGTCAAGAACCGAAGATCTGAATCCAGAAACTTCGTAGACAATTTTACTCGACATCAAAAGCCATGGCTTGAATAATAGGATTCATTGTAAGGGTCAAATGATCAAATAAAGCCCGGATAGTTCATTCTCGCCATGGAGGATAATTTTTCAATCGATTATCTACATTATATTTGAAGTAATAAAGTGAGAAAATTTACCTTCTATACTTCATCAGTTTATGCTTACATGAGAAATGTCACATTTATGTCACTTTGAATAAATATTGGGTTCAAAACCTTTTAAGCCTTCGGACCAACATTAACCGGAGGCACAAAACCAAGGGTGGTAAGAGTCCTCGAGACCGTGCCCAATCATATAAAGGCCCCTAAGCCTATGTGTAGCCTCGAACCAGGGATTGTTGTCCGACGTTAAGATCGGGTAAATCGGGATACTAAACCCTGAGGGCACCGAGCTGACAAGGCAGGGCCTAAATACGAAAGGCCATGTCCAACCTAAGGAACAAAGCCATTAGAGCTTCGATACCAATGCATAAACAACTCGGAGACATCTGGGTTCATAAATATAAAAAGTATGGTCCTTACACGTTTTAAGTTTATAAAGATTGTGTCTGATCTGATCAAGTCAATCGGTATCATATCATGGCCAACGAAAGGGCCACCTTTCACAAAGGTTAACTGTGTCTGGATAAATGATTAGAACGTTTTGCTTAAGACTTCGTTTTAATTTTTTTAGATTCTTCGAAGTCAAAGAATCTCGGAGATGTCGCTTGACCTGGACTTTGTTTGGGCCTCCGAGGTTAAACGAGTCGAGTAACACCAAAATTTATGCTACGACATTGATGATGTATTAAGTTCGAGACACAAGTAATATATCCAAAATACTAAACATAAGCAGATGCAAAAAAGTACAACAACAACAACCCAGTATAATCCCACTAGTGGGGTCTGGGGAGGGTAGTGTGTACGCAGACCTTACCCCTACCCTGGGGTAGAGAGGCTGTTTCCAATAGACCCTCGGCATCCTTCCCTCCAAGAACTACCCACTTTTGCTCTTGGGGTGACTCGAACTCACAACCTCTTGGTTGGAAGTGGAGGGTGCTTACCATCAGAGC
>AWOL01S0479107.1:15054-32472 GCA_000715115.1 Nicotiana otophora
TGCGGTAGCATAGTGGACCAGAGAAACACCATGGTCTACAAAATGATTCCTTCAACTCTCCAACGTACTGTTCAACCCAAAAGGTCTGTACCGTTCTATAACCCTCGATCACATTACTCTACCTCGGGGCTACGAACCCCGGGTTTTAGGTGAAAATTATTTTACAGGGCCTTACAGTCGGAACCTAAGTGTACTCTCCAGCAGAGTCGCTATATTATTGCACCCTATTTTGCACGAGTCAAAATAAGATTTCACTTGTGGTTTCTCTCTTGTTAATGAAATAGAGTCGCCACTTAATATTTAAAGGTATACTAGGGGTACCTATTTAATCACTAAAATCATTATTCTTTAATAATATGCTAATCAGTGAGATTACGGGTAAAGGTAATTCTTTTTCTAAGGGGAAGGTGTTAGGTACCCCTTAAAATCTACTTGAGGTAGCTCCATAGGACTTAGACTAGATTTGGGACTAATTATTTGTACTAAGCTTTAACAAGTGTTCAAAAGAGTGTGGCTTACTATATATTAGGACATAATACCTATAAGGGGAGAGTACGGTTTAAAGAGGGTAGATTTAAAGAAAAAGCCTTCAGAAAATTAGTGTTAGTATATATAAACTTGAAAAGAACTTTGGGAGATGGAATATTTGTATAAAATGTGTAAAATGAGAGTTAAGTTAAAGCACTTTGTTTACTAAATCATGGAAATTCATATTATTCTAATGTAATGAAAGTGTTATGAAAATGATCCTAAGATATACCTTGGTTTTGAAGTAGAAAACTGCTTGAAAGCCTTTGTTTTAGGGAAGCAATACCTTAATCTTTTTGAAATTGTTGATTCCCTTTTTAGAAGATTTAACCTCGCCATTCAATTGTGGTTTTTCTTTTTGAAAGAGGGACTTCCACCTTCGTTAAGCCTTTGGACATCAAAAATCTTTAAGGAAAAGGTTAGCAAGGCATAATGAATTGATAACAAGCTCGCGATTAGTGGTTATAGAATTAATTGCTAACTAATGTCTCTTTTAATCCTAGATTCTTTATGGCTTGCCTAAATTATTTTATGTGAGTTAAAGGATAAAATAAAGCATTCAATCCAATATACAATTGTCATATACATGTGAGATAAAAACAACAGGAAACATAGCAAAGAATAACGACATAGTGCAACTAGATGATAACGAAAACAGTAAATAAAGAAGCGAAGGGAAACAAGTGACTCTAGTAGGTTTGGGCCTCGAAAAAACAGGCCCAACAGTAACAGGGACGAGCAACACAGGCAACAGCTAACTCTAAACATTTTGAGACATAGCAAGGCTAGACTTGGGCCTGAGTTCTTAAAGAACTCAGCAGGCCAAAATCATTGTACATGTTCAAAAAAAAGAGAAATCATTAGAATAACGGTACTATATACATATCCATATGAAATTTATAAGCAAATAATAAAAGTAAAGATCACTGGCAGTATTTAAATACTACGTAAAGTGATACTAGTGTGGAGGTTATGCATAGTAAACTATCCACATTGAACACCTTTCGTTGTCAATAAATACCAAATCTAAATAGAGTAATAAGTGTCGTTGCATTAAAGGCTAAGGAGAGAATTTTACTCAAGGTCGATACCCCCTTTGAATCCCCCGACACTTCAAAGCTCCCAAGGGTCTCAAGATCCAAGGCAATGCTTGTGCCGGAGAGAGCAGCCTAACCTAGAGTTAAAATCTACTCCCAAATACCCTTAACGACTAACGACTAATACTTTTCTGTAGGTTTGAATGTCAATGAGGCTCTTTCAATGCAAACCAACTACCATGACATTTTCTACCACAAAAGCATACTCCTTCTTAACAGAATAACTTAGGAAATACTCATAGAGACAGTATGACTATACTTCAATATTAAGTAAGCGAAACGCATATTGAACAGGTTTAAAAGTCAAGTTCTAAGCACATATGGAGGCAGGAACACTTGTACTATTGTTGCTAAAGAACCATACAACTGGAGTCATATGAATCATAGACAGATAAGGCATATAGTTTAGAGCTGTAACAACAAATGCTATTGTCCTAATGGATTGATCACAGGTTAGTTCGAAAATTAGATATTATCATGAGCATACACATAAATGGATAACACAACTTGAATCCTTTGGAATTTTCAGTAAAGATTCAGACAATGATATAGGCAAGTTATTGTACTCAACAAGTAATAACAAAAGGGTTCTCCTATACCAGATTCAATCCAGAATGACAGGGGAAAGGAAGGATTGAGTATAGTTTCAAAACAATGTTCCAAATATGAAGTCATGAGGGATAAAAAAATGTTCATACCAAACTCACAGACATACAAAAACTTCAATCAAGATTATGACCTCATAAGACAAGATGAGTCTCAGACATTGCAAAAGCATGGTTTCAGTATCATTAGGGGTTAAGAATAGGGGAAATATCATACTTGAACATATTTAAATCAGCGGGACAGACATAGGTTGAATACTAGACATGGTGGAGTTGTACTCAAATTACAGAAAAAAGTTTGCATTCAACCACAACAGGTACAACTACTCCTTAACTCATAAGAGATAGACTGATCATAACAAGTATCACTGATATGCACAGAAGTTCATCCTAGTAGGACTGTTTTTCAGTTAACACTTAGACATGGATGTAAAGAATTCATAGTGAGGATTCAAAGAATACTCAAGGAATAACAAGCATTTATGAAAGCATTTTGAATACTCAGGTTTCACAAGCCTTAGCAAAGTGAGGCAAGGTTATCCTATTTACCTTCATGCATACCCTAACTAGAATCATTTAACAGCAAGTCCAAGTGTAGAATGACAACACTAAAGAGAGCAGGGCATGATAAGCATGAAGACTATAACAGCACCCTAAGTATTAGAATAACAGAACTCGAAAGAATACAGCATAATGAGTATGAAGATTATAACTTAGCAGAATACAACATGATGAGCATGAAGATTACAACAGAACATTAGAGTAAAGTCTGAAGTCTAGGTAGATGTGAGAAATCATCAAGGGAGGTTAAGCAAATTAAACACATAGGTTGTTCAACACAGAAATTGAGGTCATTAAAGTAACACAACTACTTAATTAACACTAGATAAATACAACAACTTATCATAGATCATCGACAAGTCATAATGAACCAAAAATAAATAATTATAGACTGAATAAACATTATAAACTAAGCAGTTTATCAGGAAAATAATAGCACGTTCATGATTTTTCAAATGAAGTAATTAAGAGAGAGAGGGGATGGAGGTGTACTGATCTCCTCTTGAGCAGAAAACCAAAACAAAAGACTCTTGTTTAGCCGTATAGAATCAAAAACTTACCCCGACCACTGTATTAGAACCATAGCTTATTTTACTACTCAATACTAAAATTGAGATCCTTCTAAGTAATTTCGGGATAGCTTTTTGTATCTATTGGGTGTTTTACTCTGTAGGCTGAAGATGTTAGGTGTGGTTGGTGAGAGCATTAACACCCCTATTTATAGTTCCATTAATGGCTTAGGATTTCAGCAAAATTCAAATTCAATAGTGGAAAATGACGACTACTAGATGATGCAAGCATAAGCGAGTTAAAATCAGACAGATAGAGGTAAAACTAGTGAGGGATTTTACTTGAGATGGGAGAGGGTCGACCGTTGAAGTATATGACCAGTGGTCAGACCCTAATGTCTATAGGTCATTGTGTTTGACCTCTAGAAAACAAAAAATGATGATGAAGCTGAAGATATCAACCATGCATGCTCCGATTTGAAAGAGCGAATGGAGAAATCAGACGAATTGAAGTTTCATCCTTTTGATCTAGGGTTTCAGATTGGGGATTTGAAATTTTATGATGGAAATAGAAAATAAATTGCAAGCTTCATATCCTAGGGAAAACGAGGATGATTATGAGTTTAGATTTGAAAGATTGAAGACGAGGCAGTGTCTCGAGGCTAAGGTCAGGATTCTGGTGATTCAGATTTGAAAAAGACAAAAGGGGAAAGGTCACCGGGATTCTCCGATAGTGAAGCAGGAGAGGACGGTTTGGTGAGAGGTTTCATGACCTTGCATAAATTTGTGCAAGGTCTATTGATTTACACTCATGAGAGATTGAGAGAAATGAGAGGGAAAGAGGAAAGAGAGGCGGCTGAGAGGGTTTTAAATGAATTAGTGTTAAGGGGCTTGGGGCCATCTCTAAGGTTAATCTTGAGAGATTGGATATGGGTCGTTGATCTTTTAGATCAATGGTCCTGATATTTAGGGATTAAACTGATATTTGTGGAAATTTTGGTGGTTGTTGGATATTTGTGATCCAACGATCAAGATTAAAAACCCAGAGTGTTTTGAAAATTAAAGAGGAAAGTAGAGTAAAATTGTGAGCCGTCGATCTAAGAAAAAAATGGCTCAGATCAGCTGTGTTTGTTTTGTTAGTGTGGGAGACCGGTGACATGACAAACACTGATTAGTTTAGGGAGAGAGACGCGAATTGTCAAGATGGAAAAAGAGGGGTGCTTAGACTGGGTCAGAGTTTATTTTGGGCCTGATATTTGGGCTGGAATTAATTTGACAAACAGCCAATTTGTATTTGATTGGGTATCTTCAACTGTAACCATTTTAGTATTAAGCCCCTTTAAAATTAATTTAAATAAACTTAAATAATTTCAATAAATAAAATTAAAACTATCAAATATAGTAATAATTACTGTAATTAGTTAATTAAACAATAAAATATCTTATTTTCTTATTTACTACACTACTTTCGAATTATTGTCATAGTAGTCTATTTAATCTAGAAATTAAGGAGTGATTCGTTAAATTAATTATAAATCATATATGATGTATTTTGGAAAATAGTAAGTATATTTGTAATTACACAACGCTAATACCGAGTGATTAATTTTTAAACTAATATTTAATTAATGTTTTATCCAAAATAGGTATTTATTGATGGAAAATACTTTCAAAATATTCATTGCAAATATTTAAGTATGAATAAATTAATTTTTAAAAGGGAGGGTCAAAATTGGCCGTCAACAGCTACCCCTCTTAAACCGAAGACGATAAAATAGTTTTCGGGCAAAGAAATTGAACCAAAGCCAATTTTGTCCCGACCTTAGGCATGCATTGCAGGAGCATCAGGTGGATTTAAGGAAGATTATGGATTTCATGATTTAGGGAGAGTTAAGGAAGATTTTGGGGAAGTTATAGCCGAATTCTGGCTTTGAATTGCTTACATACCTCGGGCTTAACGAGGATCGGACCTCATATAGTTTTGGAGTGAGGATTTTGAGGAAGAGATACTCGCAGGAACTGTCCCAGTATCGTATTATGCCAATACGGCAAGACGTAGGATTAGGCACTTATGATAGCTTGAATTTTGTGGCTTGATTTGAAGGATTTGAAGATTTGGAGTTCCACTGGTCGTTTTGTGCCTGAACTTGGATCCTTGGATCCCTAATGAGTTTGTTCTCCCTCATAGCATTGTAGTTTGGTTTGCAAGAGTTCCACGTTGTGATATTTGTTCCTACAAAAATGAAATACACACATGCCCATATATTGTGATGCAGAATACATTACGATGTGATGTAAACAGTACAAGAATGATGATGCATGGCTGTCGGTGAGCCGTTATTCAGGATCGGGATGATGTGATACTTGAACTTGACTTGATTTATTAGTCGGGTTGTGTACTGCTTCGCAGTTGTCAAAGCATTGAAAACTGTCTCTGCTTGTTGGGAGAGCTTGACTTGTAGAGTGCGCCTCTGCTTGTTGGGAGAGCTTTGCATAGAGAAAATGTCTCTGCTTGTTAGAAGAGCTTGGTTTGTAGAGTGCGTCTCTACTTGTTGGGAGAGCTTTTCACTAAAATGCTAAATAATCTCCGCTTGGGAGTGATTGACTTAAACTGTAATCATACCTGAAGCTGCACGAGCAAAAACGTCAAAACATTCCAGGTAATAGTAAAGGAAAACAAAGCACGCCCAAGAGATACTCTTGACTGTGAAGCTAAGTTGCGGCCATCGATTAGCAGAACGGCGGTGACGAGGTTTGCGACTGTATATTCTGACCTCCGTTGGGGTGGAGTAGCGATGTGGATTGTTCCGATAGAAGAATGAATAGTTTGCTATATATAAGGCTTCGATTGCCAAAGTCGATGCTTGATCTGTACAGGGCGCTCTGATCGATTGAGTTGATGGTTTGCTATATACAGGACTTCAATTGGTGAAGTCGGCGGCTCGTTTATTACAGGGTGTTATGATTGGTTGAGCAGGCGGTTTGCTATATACAGGACTTCAATGGGTGAAGCCACCGGTTCGTTTTGTACAAGGCGATCCAGTTGGTTGAGCAGGCGATTTGCTATGTACAGTATGCTTTTCCACATCAACAGTCTGACTACGAGATACCTGCAAAGGAGTCAAAGATTAGCTTTAGTTGTACCAAAAAAATTCAAGTAATAGAGTAAAAGGAAATAATCCTGGAAAAGTGGAAAATCTATCATTTTCCCTAGTGTGGTTCTAATATTTCCTTGCTTCTTGTTGACTCTGCACTCAAAGAAAAATTCTTAGTGGAGAGCGGGTAAGTTGATTTGTGTCGACCACAGTGTTGGTTTTCCCCGACCTTTGATACGGCTATGCCGCGAAGTTCGGTAGGTGGAACAAATTACTGTATTTTTAGAAAAAAACAATTTCAAAAAAGCTTTGTTTTAAGACAAGTGCCGTTATTCCGAATTATGACATGCTACGAAAAGTTCTCCACACGTGAGCGTTTTCTCTTGAAAATTTCATCCCATTGATGCCGATCCTTCGCGGTGCTTGACGACACGACTGCTTGCCATTGCAATTGCATCCTAATTTGAACTAATGCATCACAATGACTTTTTCCTAAGGTTATGACTGATCTCCTTCAAGTTGCCTACATATCCAAAACGGAATCAGGTCCGAATGTAGTTCGTGGATGATGATAAAATATGATGAAGATGACTGAGCCTGACTCGGGTAACCTACGTATCCAAATAGAATCTGGTCAAGACGTAGTTCAATTACAATAGATGCAAAATGGTGGGATTAAAAATGAAATGAAATGGCCGAGTATGACTTAGAGTGCCTACATATCCAAATAGAAGAACGTAATTCAATTACAAAAGCCAACTGAATCCGATGAGGATTGCCTATGTATTCCTTCCTGAGGAAATCAAGTTGGAGTAGTTCCAGAGCAACATACAAAAGTGATATTTGATTTTTCTATTACAAAATAAAGGAGGGACAGAAACCGAACGCTATGTGGGTTGCCTATGTATCCCTCCATGGGAATTCAGGTTGAACGTAATTCTATTACAACAAAAACATAACTCTATTTTTCTTCAAGCATAGTATCTCTTGATTGCGTCTGAGTTGATGGTCTTTGTGTTGATTATTCCATCTATTTCTGCCAATATTAGAGCTCCACCCGACGATACTCGATGAACCACGTAAGGACCTTGACAGTTTGGTGCAAACTTTCCTTTGGCTTCCTCTTGGTGGGGAAAACTTTTCTTCAGGACCAACTGCCCCGGTGTGAACTTGCGAGGCTTCACCCTCTTGTTAAATGCACTGGGCATCCATTATATTCTCGTTGATGAGCATGAGTTGCTCTTGTCTGACCCGTATCCACTTTACATCATCTAACTTGGCCTCTTGAATGACCCTTAAGGAAGGTATCTCGACCTCTGTGAGTATCACAGCTTTAGTGGCGTATACTAACATGTACGGTGTTGCCCTACTGGATGTTCTCATGGTGGTCCAATAACCCAGTAAAGCAAAAGATAGTTTCTCATGCCATTGTTTGTGGTTTTCCACTATGTTTCGAAGAATACCCTTGATATTCTTGTTGGTTGCCTGAACTTCCCCATTCATTGGTGGTTTGTAGGCTATGGAGTTGCGGTGAACGATTCTAAACTTCTCGTAGATTTCTCTCAGGAAGTCGCTATTGAGGTTAGCGACATTGTCAGTGATGATTTACTTAGGTATCCTGAATCTGTAGATGATGTTATTTCGGATTAAATCTGCCACTACCTTCTTTGTGACATTCTTGTAGCTACATGCTTCAACCTATTAATGAAGTAGTCGATAGCTACCAAGATGAAGTGACACATATTTGATGTAGGGGGCTTTATGGGTCCAATCACGCCCATGCCCCAAGCGGTGAACGGCCAGGGCGAACCCATCACATTCTACTCATTCAGCGAAACCTGGATGAAATCCTCGTGAATCTAGCATTTGTGATACTTCAGTACGTAGCGGATACTGTCACTTTCCATAGTCATCCAAAAGTATCCAGCTCTCAAGATCTTCTAGGCCAATGTGAACTCGTTCATGTGAGGTCCACATGTTCCTGCATGTATTTCTTCCAATAACCTGGTTGCCTCGGCGGCATCTACATATCTCAACAAACCCAAATCTGGGGTCCTCCTATACAGGACTTCCCCGTTGAGAAATAAGTGATTTGCCAACCTCCTTAGGGCTCACTTTTATCTATTAGTAGCACTTTCCAGATACTCTATGGTTGCAAGAAATCTCTTGATGTCGTGATACCATGGTTTACCATCTGTCTCTTCATCTACATGGAAGCAGTAGGCATGTTGATCCTTGATCTCTACCTCTATAGGGTCGATATAGTTCTTGTCTGAATGCTAAATCATGGATGTTAGAGTTGCAAGGGCGTCAACGAACTCGTTCTGAATCCTGGGGACGTGCTTGAACTCAAATTTTCGTGAACTTCTTGCATAGCTCTTTCACGATATGCATGTATGGAAGGATTTTGACATTTTTGGTGGACCATTCCCCTTGGACTGGGTGTATCAATAGATCGGAATCCCCTATGACCAAAAGTTCTTTGACGTTCATGTCGATTGCCATTCTTATCCTAAAGATGCACGCCTCGTATTCAGCCATATTATTGGTACATGGGAATATTATCTTTGCCGATGCTGGATAGTGTTGTCCAGATTCCGAAATTAGGAGTGCCCCAATTCTGACTCCTTTAAAGCTTGTTGCTCCATCAAGGAACATTCTCCATCCAGGGTAAGTGGCTCGTACTCCCCGTCTATTAGATTTCCGTCAGCAAATAATACTTCTTCGTCAGGAAACTACATAGTAAGTGGCTCGTACTCCCCGTCCATTAGAGTTTCTGTGAGGTGATCGGCTAGGGCTTGCCCCTTGATAGTCTTCTGAGTTATGTACACAATATAAATTTTGCTGAGGAGAATTTTCCATTTAGCGAGCTTTTCGGTCGGCATCGGCTTCTGGAAGATGTACTTGAGCGGATCGAGCCGAGATATTAGATGTATAGTGTATGAGAAGATCTAATGCCTTAGTTTCTTGATGATCCAAGTCAGAGCACAACAAGTGCGTTCTATCAAAGTTTATTTGGCCTCGCACGGCGTGAACATCTTACTTAAGTAGTAGATGTCCTGCCTTTTTCTCCCAGTTTCGGCATGTTGCCCCAACACATAACCGAAGGCATTATCCAAGATTGACAGATATAGTAACAACAGTTTCCCAGGCTCAAGGAGAACCAACACTGGTGGATTTGAAAAATATTCATTAATTCTGTCGAAGGCTTTTTGGCACTCTTCTGTCCATTTTGTGGTAGCATCGTTTTTTAGAAACTTGAAAATGGGTGCACACATTACCGCAGACTGGGCTATGAAATGACTGATGTAATTTAATCTACCCAAGAATCTCATCACGTCTTTTTTACTCGTGGGTGGTGGAAATTCCTAAATGGACTTGATATTTTATGGGTCCAGTTCTATCCCTTTTCTGCTTACGATGAAGCCTAACAATTTTCCAGCAGGGACTCCAAATATGCACTTTACCGGATTCAATTTCAAACTGTGCCTTTGTAGGACCTCGAACAATTTCCTAGCATATGTTCGTTGTTGTGGGCATCAGGAGGGTTGTATTGGGGTTGGGGTTGGTAATATGGTTAGGTGTTATAGACTGGAGCGTAAGCGGATGGTGGTGAATTGTTATTTGTGGAATAGGAAGTGTTTTCGGGATGTGGGTTGGGTTGACGGTAAGGGACGACTGCTGAGACCTCCTCTTTCTTCTTCTTTCCGCTACTGATTGACCCTAATTGGGTTGCCTTGCTGGCCGCTTGCAGTGCTTCCATGGATTGTACTTTATTAGATTTTATACTTTCTTCTAGGAAATCTCCTATCTTGACCAGCTCGGGGAAATTATGTCCCATCATTCCCATCATTTTTTCGAAGTATATCCCTTCTTAGACTCTCATGAAATCCTTGGTTAATTCATTGTCGTCTAGAGGAGGTTGCGCCCTAGCGGCCTCTGACCTCCACCGACGTGCATATTCTTGGAATGACTCAGATGGCTTTTTCTACATGTTCACCAGTGCAAACCTATTACGAGTAACCTCTATGTTGAATCGAAAGCGATTCATGAAGCCCTCCGCTATATCTTGCCAGCTTCTCCAGTTTTGCGGATCTTATCGAGTATACCAGCTTCTCCCATCAGGCTTCTTATGAATAACTTCATTCTTATCTTCTCGTTCCTCCCCACTCTGGCTAACTTTTCATAATATAACCTCAAATACGCGTGGGATCACCATTCCGTCGAAGATAACAAACTTTTGAGGCTTATACCCAGCTGGCATGTCCATATTCAGATAGATACGCAGATCCTCATAGTCCAAACTTTCACTTCCCCTAGTGACTTGGAGGTTCTTTATTTGTTTTCTCAAGATTTGTAGCTGCTCAGATACGGACTCCTCTTCCTTACGCCTAGCTTCCATCTCCATCTCAGCGTATTGGTCAATCTCATAAGGCACCCTAATTGTGGCAAGCATTGTAAAGGTAGGTTCGGAAATGGCATATACATGAGGAACATATCGCGCATGGATGGCAGTATGTGTCATGGGTATGTGTTGATTTGGGTGAGTGGTAAAAGTGTCTCCGTCACAAGGAGGGGTGTGAGTTTCATTGGTCGTAATAGGATGGTTTTGTGGTGTTTGAACGTACTGTGGTACATAGGAGTGTGGATAGGGGGATTTGGTGGGTTTGCGGGGGTTACTGGAGGTATGACTTGAGTGGTGGGGACTGAAGTTGGGGTTTTGTTGTTTTGGCGTGATATGGAAGGAAAATAGTCGGGGATTGAATCCAAAGAAGGAAAGTGAGGTGGTTGAGGGAGCGTTGTCATGGCCAGATGTGCTAGTTACCTGATATATTGTATTTCCTCCCTTAAAAACTCCATCTCCTGGGCCATCTTGGCCACGTGTTCATCATTCCTAGTATCGTCCTTCTCTCCCGATCACCCCGGACAATCGGCTATTACCAGAGCATGTTCAGTTGGGTTTTCTGTAACAGACATCTTCCCTTTGATCTTAATTTATATGGAGGTTCTGCCAGTTTCGGGTCAATGCAAACCAACTTTCTTTGGGGAGGAATAATAAAGTTAAAAAACAAGAAGAAATAAAAGAAAAAGAAGCATGAGTCAGTTTCTTCATTTATACAAGCAGGAAATCACACAGAGCAATTAATTCACACATTTAGGTTAGCGCATTTTTCTTAGAATTCGTGGGACCTCTCATTGCCGGAGGTAGGCCTAAGTCATGGATGTTTGACAAATAATTAGACTTGACACATAAATCCGAAGCAAAATTTGTTTCCATTGATAATGTTTGGACTGAGACAAGCACATCACTGTTTTTGTTAGAACTACATGGGCTTAAACAACTTGCCCTTTAGGAAAGTAAGAAAACTGGGGATAAGTGTCATAGCCCGCCACATCATCATGCCACGTAGGTGCCACTTAGCATATATTTTTACCATATGGAAGGGTTACATAAGTTAGGGACTAGCTCATGGTGGAATATTTTAGAACTATGCAGAATTTCCTTAGGAAAGCTCTAGATATTTATGGACTTGGTAGGAAGACTCTTTTGGAAAGCCTTGGAATGTTCTAGTCATGTAGAAAATTCTAGAGGGTATACTTATTTGTAAATATGAAAAGACTTGTGGAACAATTATTATTTACACACTAGCCTCTAGGTGATTAGTATAAATAGGGGGCATTCATTTGTAATTCACCAAGCAAAACAATCATGTTCTCTCTAATACAAAAGCTTCCTTTGACAAATTTCTCTTGTCTTTCTTTCTACCATTCTCTCAGCGATCTTCAGTGTAATAAAGTTGACTTGGAATAGCAAGAACGTGAGAAAGTTGTACAAGATCGTGAGTGAGCTATCAAGTGCCGCACGTGTACTTAGTTAACGACTAAGGACGTGACAACAAGGTATCAGAACAAGGGTTGCAACTAAGGTAATGGGAAACAACGGAGAAATTAATGCTACCAACACCCAAGCCAACGTCATCCAATATGCTACTAGCAAGAGTGGCCGTAACAAAAAGAGGAATGCCACCAACAAGTTCCAGGAGGTGCCACCCGAGGTTGTGTCAAATGAAGGGCTTACATCCCAAGAACCATCTTCCACTGAGGCGAGCGAGGATGAAGTGGAGGTCCTGCTCGAGGACGTCTCGCTCAGTAAAGAGTGGGTAATGAAGATGAACGCGGGGATGGATGTCATGGAGATCTTTGGCCAATGCTTAGGGAAGGTGGAAGGTACCCTTAGCGTTCTTCAGGGGCACACTCTTGAAGAGATTGAGAGTATTCGAAATAACTTGGAGGGACATACATAAATCGAGATGGAACTAAGGCAAACCATCACTGCCTTTGAGTGCAGACTCATGGAGGCTTTGAGTACTATCGATGCTATGAAGGCAAAGATAGAGTCACTCGAGGAGCGTGTCGATGCTGTCATGACCTAGGTAGACAATAATGTTGTTGTGACGAGGGAGGCCAAGATCGAGGCTCCCAAACCGCCGGTGTTCAAAGGTATTCTTGATGCACAAGAACTAGAGAACTTCCTTTGGAACTTGGAGAACTACTTCAGGCATGGTAGAGTGAGAGACGATGAGGCTAAGATCAACACTGATGTATTGTACCTCACAGAGATTGTTGCGTTATGGTGGCATCGAAAGTGTGTTGACATGGAGAAGGGGCTATGCAAGATTGAGACGCGGGGGCAGTTTAAGAAGGAGTTGAAGATGCAATTATACCTGGTGAATATGGTGTATGAGGTTAGACGGAAGCTAATGGAGCTCCGACAGATGGCCACAATTCGGGAGTATGTGCGTGAGTTCACTACCTTAATGCTGCAAATTACGTCATTACCCGAGGAAGATTCA
The DNA here is from genome assembly GCA_000715115.1 of Nicotiana otophora. Classification (NCBI taxonomy): domain Eukaryota; kingdom Viridiplantae; phylum Streptophyta; class Magnoliopsida; order Solanales; family Solanaceae; genus Nicotiana; species Nicotiana otophora. The sequence goes on from AWOL01S0479107.1 coordinate 28,304, forward strand.
CTCTTCTACTTCATGGATGGGTTGCAAAATTCGGCAAAACATGAATTAAGAATAGCTGAGATAAACAAGGGAAATGGCAAGGGGGCATCCCATAATGGACTGGGGTCCAAGCGAAACGGCAAGGGGCCAAAAAATGGTAGCGAGTACGTGCCTAAGGGAGGGTGCTACTTCTGTAAAGGATCACATTGGGCAAGTGAATGCCCAGATCTGGGGAGGCTTGCAGCAATGATCGGGAACGTTTCTTAAGCACACACGGGTAACACGTGAGGGACCGCTTGTATTGGGGGGATGCGCTTGGAATCTAAGTCGAAAGTAGGGGATTTCAAAGCCTATCTTGGTACCATGAAAATGGAGCATGGTGGCAGCAAGAAAAGTAGGACGGACATAGTTGAAGAGGATGGCGAATTACAAAGTGATGGTACGCTATCAGACTTGGACTATGCACCAAGAAGAGGGGTTAAGTTTTCTAGCAAGGCTGTGACCACGGAGGGCAGCCAAACAGGGAGTGGAAGCATGTACCGAATGCTTCAGAAGCTGCTAGACTTGGTTGAGTCATGGGGAGATTCAGGCCAAGAGCAAAGAGAGGCATCCGATGGGCGGAGGATCGATGTCATCATTGCTAGCCGTCCAAAGTACAAACGGGTCAAGAAGAAAGGTGACCAGTACCTTGTGACATGAGAAGGCGAACTACATCATAGAGCATCATAGCTAATAGACAAAGATCTCCGGCGATGCCAAGGCGAGGTGCGCGCGTACATGTCGACGCTATGTGATGAGGGTGGAAAACAAATGGGTAGGAAGTGTCATGGCATGCCACATCATCATGCCACATAGGTGCCACTTGGCATATATGTTTGCCATATGTTTTCCTCAATCCATCTATATTAGGAATGCATAGACGGCTCTGGAGTCACAGAATACCATCCTCACCGATAGTAACCTCCTTTGCATCACTCTGTAGTACTGTCTCTCTGAGAAACAATAAGTGTGGATTGTCGTACTGGCGAGCCTTGATATGCTCAAATAGTAAATTCTGGGCAACGACGCATGCAAGAACTCGGTTGGGCTCTGAGATATCTAACCTCACAAGTCTGATAGCGAAGGACTGATGTCCAAAGCCAGTGGCCTCTCCTCTACTGAAATGAATGCCAAACTACCCATCCTCTTCGCTTTTCTGCTCAAGGAATCCGCAACGACATTCTCCTTGCCCGATTGATAAAGGATGGTAATATCATATTCTTTTAGTAACCCAAGCCACCTGCGCTTTAAGATCCATCTGCTTGAACAAATGCTGCAAGCTGTGATGATCGGTGTAGACCTCATAGGACACCCCATAAAGATAATGCCTCCAGATCTTAAGAGCATGAACAATCGTGGCCAACTCCAAATCATGTACGAGGTAATTCTTCTCGTGAGGCTTCAGCTGACGAGAAGCATATGCAATAACTCGCCCCTCATGCATCAATACATAACCCAGGCCAATGCATGAAGCGTCGCAATATATAGAATACGTCCCTGAATAGGAACTCAATACTAACATCGGTGTTGAAGCCAAGGCGGTCTTGAGCTTCTAAAAGCTCACCTCATAATCATCGGACCATCGAAATGGAGCACCCTTCTGGGTCAATCTAGTCAAAGGTGCTGCAATAGATGAAAAGCCCTCTACAAAGCGACGATAATAACTTGTTAACCCCAAGAAGCTCCTGATCTCGGTTGTTGTGGTAGGACGAGGCCAACTCTGAACTGCCTCGATCTTCTTGGGATCTACCTTAATACGCTCGCCTGATATAGAATGCCCCAAGAATGCTACAAAATCTAACCAAAACTCACACTTGGAGAACTTAGCATATAGCTTCTGTTCTCGCAAGGTTTGAAGCACCACTCTCAAATGCTACTCCTGCTCCTCCATGCTATGTGAGTAGATCAAAATGTCATCAATGAATACAATGACAAATGAGTCAGTATATGGCCTGAATACCCGGTTCATCAAATCCATATATGCCACCAGGGCGTTAGTCAAACCGAAGGACATCACTAGAAACTCACAGTGGTCATATTTAGTCCACAAAGTTGTCTTCGAAACATCTATATCGTAAATCTTCAAATGATGGTACCCCGATCTTAAGTCAATCTTAGAGAAAGCCCTGGCATCTTGCAATTAGTCAAACAAGTCATTAATACGCAATAGCTAGTACTTATTCTTAATGGTAACTTTGTTCTACTAACGGTAATCAATTCACGTCTGCATAGTCCTATCTTTCTTCTTCACGAATAACACCGGTGCACCCTAAGGCGACACACTCAGTCTGACGAACCCCTTTGCTAGCAACTTCTCAAACTATTCTTTCAACTCCTTCGAACCCATACAGTATGGTGGAATGGAGATAGGCTGGGTACCTGAAGCACAATCAATACAGAAATCGATATCATGATCTGGTGGCATGCCTGGAAGATCAGAAGAAAACATATCGGAGAACTCCCATACCAAGGGCACTAAATCAATTATTGGAATCTCTGAAGTAGTATCCCAAACATAAGCTAGATAAACTAAAAACCCCTTCTCGACCATGTGTTGAGCCTTAAAAAAAAGATATAACCCAACTAGATACACTGATAGACGAACCCTTCCACTACAATCTAGGAATCTCTGGCATTACCAAGGTAACAATCTTGGCATGGCAATCAAGGATGGAGTGATTTAGGGATAACCAATCCATGCCCAAGATGACCTCAAAGTCAGTCACATCAAGCAACAAAAGATCCGCTCTAGTCTCATAGCCACAAAAATCACGATACAGGATCGTTAGACCCGGTCCACAACAACAACATAGCCCACCGGAGTACACACATAAATAGAAGTACCCAAGGGCTCATGAGGAACACCTAGGAAATGAGCAAACAAAGATGAAACATATGAATATGTAGATCCTGGATCAAATAGTACTGAAGCATCCCTACCGCTGACAGAAATAATACCTGTGATCACGACATTTGAGGCCATTGCATCTGGTCTGGCCGAAAAAGCATAGAACCTAGCTGGAGCGCCACCTGACTAGCCTCCACTTGACTCGCCTCCACCTCTAGGATGGTCCTTACCCACCTGCCCTACGCCTCTGGGCGGTCGGACAGCTAGTGTGGCAGCTGGTGCTGTAATCATAGGCTGTTGACCCTGTTGCACTGCCTTGCCTCGAAGCCTGGGGCAGAACCTCCGCACATGACTAATATCCCTGCACTCTAAACAACCTCTCAGTATGGCAGACAAATGACCTGAAGTCTAACCCTGATGGCCTGAAGGCCCACTGGAGGAACCCTGAATAGCTGGTGAACGGTAGGAGCTCTCTCGAATGGTGCTGATATAAGGCCGCACTGGAGCACCCCGAGGAGGAAGTGGTGCTGGATATGCGGGCCTGCTAGACTGACCCCTCACAAACTGACCCCTTCCCCCAACCGGGGCACCGCTTATCCCTTGTCGCCTGCTCTCAGCTCCGCTGACGGACACCCTTGATCCTTCAAGATATCTTCATAACTAGCTCGTAAGAAGTCCCCATCTCAACCTCTCGGGATATAGTGGCCTAGATACTAGAGTGTAAATCGGCAACAAACCTCTGCACTCTCTTTGCATCATTAGGAAGTATCGTAAGTGCATGGCGATACAACTCAGAGAATCCCGCCTCATAGTCGGTCACCGACATTTGGCCCTGCTGGAGCTTCTCGAACTAAAATCGCAACTCTTCCCTCTGAGATGGTGGAATATATCTGTCCAAGAAGAGGTGTGTGAACTGGTCCCAAGTCATGGGAGGAAAACCTAATAGTATGCCGAGAAGATAGGACTGCCACCATTTACGGGCCCTGCCCTCCAGCTGAAAGGTGGTAAAGTCCACCCTGTGGGACTCCAATATCCTCTTGTTGTGCAGTTAGTGCCTGCACCGATCAATAAAGTCCTGGGGGTCCTCATGTCGCTCATCTCCAAATATAGGAAGATGTAGCCTGGTCCATCTGTCCAATACCTTCTGCGGCTCATTGGCCGCAGTAGGTCTAGGCTCAGGTATGGCTGCTGTAACTAGATGGGCTTTGCCCACGGGTAGTGCACCCGGGGTCTGATATACGGCAACCGCATGCCCTGGAGCCTGAGTGATAGGGGTCTGTGCCCTCCCCCTCCCCCTCCCCCC
>AWOL01S0479107.1:33231-54197 GCA_000715115.1 Nicotiana otophora
CCCCTCCCCCCATCCCACCTGAGATATGCCTGGTCTGCTGAAAATAAACCAGCCTGAGTCATAGAACCCATTAACCGGAGCATACAACCCATGACCTCTTGGAATCCCGGTGCGGACATGCAATCCACTGGGGTTGGCTATACTGTATGCACCTCTCCCAGCTCTTCAATAATAAGATCATCTACTGGATCCACTGGTGGCACAACTAGGGCAACTATGGGATGTTCTCTTCCTCTACCACGATCTAGAGCCCTCCATCGGCGTCTGTCTTGGCTTCTAGTTACAGGGGGAGCGGCTCCTCCATGATCTGGTACATCTGTCGCGTGTGTTCTTACCATCTGTGAGAGAATAAGAGAACTATACTTAGCACAACATCAACTGCAGGATAGGAGATTAAGAAAGAGTAGTTTCCTAACACCTTATAGCCTATCGAAGATAGGTACGGATGTCTCTGCAATGATCCGCAAAACTCTATTAGGCCTGCTCATAACTTGTGAGACCTACGTGAACCTAGTGCTCTGATACCATATTTTCATGACCCAATTTCTCCTATAGGCCGTGATGGCGCCCAACGTCGCCGCTAGGCAAGCCAACGATGAACTAATCATGTAATTGCTCTTTTTAAAAAAAATTCCAAGTTGTTAAATTTCATTTATTAAGAAAATGAAGAGTAGAAAATTTTAATAATGTAAAACGAAGGCTAATGAGTGAACAAATACGGTGACATAAATACTCCAAAACCATAAAATCTGCTAGAATGTGTTAAAAGAACTAGTGTCACAAGTGTATGAGCAACTAGTAGAATATACAAAACTCTAACTACTGTTTGAAATACAAGTAGACAGAAAATAGATGCAAAAGAGAGACTCTAGGTATTGCAGAACGGCTCAGGAAGCAGCTCACCAATAGGCCTCGGAGTAACGGGGGTGCGCGCCGATATGACCGCCAGATGTACCTGCCTCAGATCATGCACGATTACATGCAGATGTGTAGCGTAAATACATAAACAATATGTACCCAGTAATTATCTAGGCTAACCTCGAAGAAGAAATGATGAGGGTCGACATCGACACTTACTATGGGCTAACAATAAAATACATAAATTCTATATAAGCATGGGTTATGTGAAAAATAGTAATAACTCAATAACAAGTAGTGAATAAACAATTCTTTCAATAATAGTAAATCCCAAGTCAATTTCTGTCATTAAATAATTATAACCTCTCAAGACATAAAATAATATCAAGTATAATTAGGCTCCGAGTATTATCACATACGATTTATGTTGAGGTTGAACGGCCCGATCAAGAATAATGTGTACACTACCGAAGGTCAAGCGGAACGAACCGTAGATGCATCTATTCTACTGCCGAGGCATTCGACTCCCTCCACAAGAAGAGAGGATACTTTATGAACATCCGATTTAAAAGCTATTACAATGCTAATACACAAAGAAGCACAATTTATATTAACGGTTAAGTAACCCGCCAAAACTCAAGTAAGTAAAATTTGGTCTTTTATAATTCCTCTATCAAGTGCCAATATAATTTAGGCACTTTAATTAACAAGTACGGTGCAGGCATTATAAGTATTTCATGATTTGGGTCCTAAACTACGCGGATATAAGCATAATTACTAGCTACACACGGACTCTCATCACCTCGTGCGTACGTAGCCCCAATAATTAGAAGCAAATAGTAATTTAAATAACCTATGGGGTAAATTCCCTCTTACAAGGTTAGGTAAGAGACTTACCTCGTCTCAAAGCTCATTTTTCGGCCTTAAATTCACTCTAAGGACCCAACTTGGTGCCGAACAATCCTAAGCTAGCCCAATATTATATAAAATAATCAATAGACGCTCAAAAGTTAATAATTTAGCTATTAGAGTAATTATCCAATCCAAATTGGACGATTCTTAAAATTCATTCCCGGGCCCACGTGCCCGGATTCCAAAAATATTTGAACGTAATTGTTACCCATAACCTTACGAACTCAAATATATAATTTTCATTCAATTCCATAATCCTTTTCGTGGTTAAATCCCATTTTTATCAAAGCCTATATTTTTTAACTAAACCCGCAATTTCTACACTTTATACGCTAAGAATCTACCCAAACATACATGTATTAGACTCATCTCACATAGTAATTATTAACCTCAAAGTACTAGGTGAAAACCCCTCTCTAAGAACCTCCAAAATCGCCCAAGAATTGAAATAAATGAACCAAAATGACCTAAGTCCCATCTTAAAAGAACCTTACTCCCCATCGATTTTCACTTCTGCGGAACATCGTCCGCTTCTGCGGACAAAGACTCGCAGATGCGGACCATGCCCAGGTCTTCCCTTCCTGCTTCTGCGGGCGAAGTCACGCTTTTGCGATCCCGTTTTTGCGGCACAAGCACCGCACATGTGCACCCTCCCGCTTCTGCGATCAATTTCCTCACATGTGCGCCTTCGCAGATGCGGTCCCTTCCTCGCTTTTGCGACCACTGGGCAGTCCACTCCATTTCGCTTCTGCTGTCGTTGGCTCACTTCTGTAAGCTCGCACATGCGGCTGGTTCCTCGCAGGTGCGATTGCACCAGAAGCTCTGGTGCTTCAACTGTTTTCTACAAGTCCAAACGAGTTTCGTGCATCGTTCGAATGGCATTTGTGGCCCCCGAGGCATCGCCCAAACATACCAACAAGTTCGTAACCACAAAACGGACCTGATCGACCCCTCAAAACACGGAAAACAACACCAAAACTAAGAATCACACTCCAAACCAAATCGAATCAACTTATGAACTTCAAGTTCTTCCAACTTACTCCAAATGTGCCGAATCATACTTAAACTACTCAGAATAACACCAAATTTTGCGTGCAAGTCTTAAATCACTATATAGAGCTATTTTTGGCTCGGGATCCCAAACGGACCTCGATGACACTAAAACCTAATTCAAACCAAATTTTAAGAACTTTAAAACCTTCAATGCGCCAACTTTCAATTTTAGGCGCCGAAACGCTCCTGTGTCATCCAAAACCCGATCCGAATATACACCCAAGTCCAAAATCATCATACAAACCTATTGGGACCGTCAAACCCCGGTTTCAAGGTCGTTTACTAAATATGTTCACCCAAGTCAAACTTAACCCCTTTTAAGCCAATATTAAGGAACTAAGTATTCCGATTTGACCCCGAACCCTTTCAAACCCGAACTTAGCCATCACCGCAAGTCATAAAACAGTAAAAGCACATACTAGGAGTCTTATTTAGGGGAATGGAGATCTAGAAAGCAAAATGACTGATCGGGTCGTTACAGACTCGATAGGAAGAAATGTGATGACAATATATGTAACGCAATAACAGATAAGGGTGTAGCAACAATAAGCATGATAATAAGCATAAAGAGCAAATAATACAGGTAAGCATGTAATTGCAAATTTATCTAGAATTAAAACAATGTACAAACAAATCTAACTGCTAAATATCATCTAAGTCTGCTAAAGTCACGACCCAAACTTCACCTATAGGCCGTGACGGCGCCCAACATCGCCGCTAGGCAACCCAACGGTGAACTAGCCATGTGTTTATTCCTTTTAACAATTTCGAAACAGTTGATTTTTATTTGTTAGGTAAGTAAGAGGTGAAAATTTTAATTAAAATAAAGTGTAACCTAATGTAAGAACAAGTGTGGTGAAGTAAATACTCAAAAGCCATCAAATGTCTACTAGCATAATTATAGGACCTGGTGTCACAAGTGTATGAGCTACTAGTAGAATATACAAAAAACCTCTAAACTACTGTCTAAAATAGATTAGATAGAAAGTAATGCAAAAGAGAGACTTCGGGTACTATCGAACGGACTCAGAAGAGCAGCTTACCACTAGGCCTCGGGGTATCGGGGGTGTGCGCCGGTAAGACTGCCTGATGCATCTGCCTCTGATCCTGCACAATTAGTGCAAAAGTGTAGCGTAAATACATAAATAATATGTACCCAATAAGTATCTAGTCTAACCTAGAATAAGTAATGACGAGGGGTCGACGTCGACACTTACTATAGGCCAACAATAAAATACAGAAATGCTAAACAGGCATAAAGTATGTGAATAATAATATTAACACAATGGCAGCAGAGCTTAAATGATTCTTTGACTAACAGTAAATTTCAAAAGTATTTCACTAACATTGTACTAATTCCAAATAAGTTTCGAACAAATAAATAAGTTATAACCTCTCAATTCATCAAAGATAATATCATGTGTATTCGGGCTTCAAGCATTATCACACACGATTTATGCCGAGGTCGTACGGTCTGATCTAGAATAATGTGTACAATGCCGAAGGTCGAGCGGTACGAACCATAGATGCATTTATTTTACTGCTGAGGTATTCGGCCCGCTCCACAAGAAGAGAAGATACTTTATGAACATCCGATTTAAAAGCTATTACAAGGCTAATACACAAGAAGCACAATTTCTATTAACGGTCAAGTAACCAGCCAAAACTCAAGTAAGTGAAATTCGGTCGTTTACAATTCCTCTGTCAAGTTTCAATATAATTTAGGCACTTTAATTAACAAGCAGGGTGCAAACATTATAAGTATTTTATGATTTGGGTCCTAAACTACCCGGACATAAGCATAATTAGTAGCTACGCATGGACTCTCCTCACCTCGTGCGTATGTAGCCCTTACAATTAGAAGCAAATAGTAATTTAAATCACCTATGGGGGTAAATTCCCTTTTTCAATGTTAGCCAAGAGACTTACCTCGTCTCAAAGCTCACTTTCCGGCCCACAAATTTGTTTTAAAGCCTCATCGCGGTGCCGCAAAATCTGAAACTAGTCAAATGCTATTGTAAATTAATCAATACATGTTTAAAAGTTCATAATGTAACTATTAAAGTAATTACCCAACCCAAATTGGAAGATTCTTAAAATTTACCCTCGGGCCCACACGCGCCGATTCCGGAAATCTTTGAAGATAAATGTTACCCAAAACCTCACAAAGTCAAATGTATAATTTTCACCCAATTCCATAATCATTTTCGTGGTCTAATCCCATTTTTATCCAAAACCTAGGTTTTTCCACCAAACTTATACTTTCCATAATTTCTATATTAAAATCTACCCATAATGCATGTTTTAAACTCATATTGTATAGAAATCACTTAAATTAAAGTGCTAGGCACAAACCCTCCTCAAAGAGCTCTATATTCGACCAACAAGTGAGAGAAATAAAGAAATGACCCTAAGTCTCGGCTTAAATGTACTCCTTCTGCCCAGCGGTCTTTCCGCACCTGCGGAAGAATCTCCGCTTCTGCGGGACCGCTCCTGCGGTCGATTGTCTGCATCTACAGAACACGCATGACCCACGATCAGCCGCACCTGCGGCCAAGTCCCGCATCTGCGAGTCTTCATCTGCGGCTCGCCTCGCGCACCTGCGACCATGGCCAGGCTGCCTCTCTCCGCATCTGTAGACCCCTTCATCGCATAAACGAGTTCGCTTCTGTGGAAATGCTTCGCTCCTGTAGAGCTCGCTGAACCCTCCTCTTTCTGCTTCAGCGAGCGAGGTGACGCACCTATGGTGTTGCTCCTGTATCCATTCCCACCACAGGTGCGAACGCACCAGATGACAGGCACCAACAGCTATTCTCCAAAGAGAAAACAAGCTTTGTCGACCCTTTGAATCTTAGACGGGGACCCCGAGGCCTCGGCCAAACATACAAACAAGTTCGTAAATATAAAACGGACTCGCTCGAACCCTCGGAACACGTGAAATAACATCAAAACTAAGAATTAGAACCCAAAATCACATACAATCAACTCATGAACTTCAAGTTCTTCCAACTTACTCCGAACACGCCGAATCATACTTAAACTACTTGGAATGACACCAAATTTTGTGTATAAGTCTTAAATTACCATACGGAACTATTCCCTAGCTCGGAATCCGAAACGGGCCTCAATAACACCAAAAACTACTTCAAACCAAATGTACAAATCTTGAAAAATCTTCAATGTGCCAATCTTCAATATTAAGCGCCGAAATATTCCCGGTTCATCAAAATCCCGATCCGAACATACACCCAAGTCCAAACTAATTATATGAACCTATTCCAAGGTCGTTTACTAAAAGTTTTGACCCAAGTCAAACTTAACCCTTTTAAGCTAAAAATAAGGAACTAAGTATTCTGATTTCAACTCGAACCCTTCCAAACCGAACTAACCATCCCCACAAGTTATAAAATAGTAAAATCACATACAGGGAGTTTTATTTAGGGGAACGAGATTTTAAAAATCAAAATGACCAGTCAGGTCATTACATCTAAGGTCAGAACCTAAGTGTGAATCCCTAGCAGAGTCTCCATGTTTTTGCAACCTATTTTGCCATAGTTAAAACAAGATTCAACTTGTGGTTTCTCTATTGTTAATGAAAGAGGGATGCCACCTAATATTTAAAGGTATATTAGGGTACCTATTTAATCACTAAAGTCATTATTCTTTATTAGTATGCTAACAAGTGAGATTATGGGTAAGGGTTCTTCTTCTTCTAAGGGGGAGGTGTTAGGCACCCCTTAACATTTACCTGAGGTAGCTCCATAGGACTTTGACTAGATTTGAGACTAATTATTCGTACTAAGCTTTAACTAGTATTCAAAAGAGTGTGGCTTACCATATATTAGGGCATAATATCTATAAGGAAAGAGTATGGTTTAAAGAGGGTGTATTTAAAGAAAAAGCCTTTTGAAAATTAGTGTTAGTATATATAAACTTGAAAAGAACTTTGGGAGATGGAACGTTTGTATAAAATGTGTAAAATGGGAGCTAAGTTAAAGCACTTCCTTTCCTAAATCATAGAAATTAATATTATTCTAATATGATGAAAGTGTTAGGAAAATGATCATAAGATATACCGTGATTTTAAAGTAGAAAATTATTTGAAAGTCTTTGTTTTAGGGCAACAATACCTTAATCTCTTTGAAATAGTTGATTCCTTTTTTCGAAGATTTAAACTTGCCACTCAGTTCTGGTTTTTCCTTTTGAAAGAGGGACTGCCACCTTTGTTAAGCCTTTGGGCATCAAAAATCTTTAAGTAAAAGGTTAGCAAGGCATAAGGAATTGAAAACAAGCTCACGATTAGTGGTTATAGAATTAATTTCTAACTAATGCCTCTTTTAATCCTAGATTCTTTAAGGCCTGCCTAAATTGTTTTATGTGAGTTAAAGGATAAAATAAAGCATTCAATCTAATATACAATTGTCATGTACATGTGAGATCAAACAACAGGAAACATAGCAAAGAATAACGACATAGTGTAACTGGAGGATAACGAAAACAATAAATAAAGAAGCGAAGGGAAAGAAGTAACTCTAGGAGGTTTAGGCCACGAAGAAGTAGGCCCGTCAGTAACGGGGACGAGCAACACGAGAAAAAGCTAACTCTGAACCTTCTAAGACATAGCAAGGCTGGACTTAGGCTGAGTTCTTAAAGAACTCAGCAGGCCCAAATCATTGAACATGTTCAAAATAAAAAGAGAAAGTCATTGGAATAACTATATACATATCCATATGAAATTTATAAGAAAATAATAGAAGTAAAGATCATTGGCAGTATTTAAATACTACGAAAAGTCATACTAGTATAGCGATTATGCATAGTAAACGATCCACATTGAATACCTTTCATTGTTATTAAACTCCAAACCCAAAGAGAGTAATAAGTGTCGATGAACTAAAGGCTAAGGAGAGAATTTTATTCGATGTTGATGCCCCCTTTGAATCCTCTGACACTTCAAAGCTTTTAAAGGTTTCAAGGCCCAAGGCAATGCTTGTGCCGGAGAGAGCAGCCCAACCTAGAGTTAAACTCTAGTCCCAAATACCCTTAACCACTAATGACTAATTTTTCCCTATAGGTTTGAATGCCAATAAGGCTATTTCAATGCAAACCAACTACTACGACATTTCCTACCACAAAAGCATACTCCTTCTTAACAGAATAACTTAGGAAATACTCATAGAGACAGTATGACTATACTTTAGTATTAAGTGAGTGAAACGCATATTGAACAGGTTTAAAAGTCAAGTTCTGAGCATATATAGAGGCAGGAACACTTATACTACTATTTCTAAAGAACCAAACAACTGGAGTCATATGACTCATAGACAGATAAGGCATATAGTTTAGAGCTGTAACAATAAATGATATTGTCCTAATGGATTGATCACAGGTTAGTTCAACATTGGATATTATCATGAGCATACACATAAATGGATAACACCACTTGAATCCTTTGAGATTCTCAGTAAAGATTCATATAATGATATAGGCAAGTTACTATACTCAACAAGTAATAACAAAAGGGTTTCCCTATACCAGATTCAATCCAGAATGATAGGGAAAAGGAAGGAATGAGTATAATTTCAAAACAATGTTCAAAATATGAAGTCATGACGGATAAACAAATGTTCATGCCAAACTCCCACACATAAAAAGATTCCAATCAAGATTATGACCTCACAAGACAATATGAGTCCCAAACAATGCAGAATCATGTTGTCAGTATCATTAGGGGTTAAGAATAGGGGAAATATCATACTTGAACATATTTAAATCAACTGTACAGACATAGAGTGAATATTAGACATGGTGAAGTTTTACTAAAATTACAGAAAACAGTTGGCATTCAACCACAACAGGTAAAACTACTCTCTAACTCATAAGAGATAGTCTAATCATAACAAGTATCACTGATATGCACAAACGTTTATCCTAGTAGGACCGCTTTCAATTAACAGTTAGACATGGATACAAAGCATTCATAGTGAAGATTCAAATGATACTCAAAGACTAAAAAGCATTTATGAAAGCATTTTGAATACTCAGGTTTCACAACCCTTAGCCAAGTGAGGCAGGGTTATCCTATATACCATCATGCCTACCCTAACTAGAATCATTTAACAGCAAGCCCAAGTGTAGAATGACAACAAAGAGAGAAGGGCATGATAAGCATAAATACTACATTAGTACCCTAAGTATTAGAATAGTAGAACTCGAAAGAATACACCATGATGAGCATGAGGATTATAACTGAACAGAATACAGCATGAGGAGCATGAAGATTACAACATAACATTAGAGTAAAGTCTTAAGTCTAGGTAGATGTGAGAAATCATCAAGGTAAGTTAAGTAACTTAAACACATAGGTTGTTCAATGCAGAAATTGAGATCATTAAAGTCACACAGCTACTTAGTTAACACTAGATAAATACAGCAGCTTATCATAGATCATCAAAAAGTCATGATGAACCAAAAATAAAAAATTACAGACTGAATAAATATTATAAACTAAGCAGTTAATCAGGAAAATAATAGCACGTTCATGATTTTTCAAATGAAGTAATTAAGAGAGAGAGAGAGAGAGAGAGAGAGAGAGAGAGGGGGGGGTGGAGGTGTACTGACCTTCTCTTGAGCAGCAAACCAAAATAAAAGACTCGTGTTTAGCTGTATAGAATCAAGAACTCACCCCGACCAGTGTAATACTTGGAATTAGGAAGAAACCAGCAGCTAGTTAGAACCCTAGCTTATTTTACTACTCAAGACTAAAATCGAGATCTTTCTAAGTAATTTCACGATTGTATCTATTGGGTCTGTTAGCTCTGTAGGTTGAAGATTTTAGGTCTGGTTGGTGAGAACATTAAAGCCCTTATTTATAGTGTCATTAATAGCTTAGGGTTTCAGCAAAATTCAAATTCGCTAGTGGAAGATGACGACTACTAGATGATGCAAGCATAGGCAAGTGAAAAGCATAGAGATAGAGGTGAAACTGGTGAGGTGGCTGAGAGGGTTGTAAATGAATTAGGGTTAAGGGATTTGGGGGCCGTCTCTAAGGTTAAGCTTGAGAGATTGGATCTGGGTCGTGGATCTTTTAGATCAACGATCCGGATATTTAGGGATTAAACTGATTTTTGTAAAACATTCGGTGGTCGTTGGATATTTGTGATCCAACGGTCAAGATTAAAAAACTCCGAGTGTTTTGAAAATTAAAGCGGAAAGTAGAGTAAAATTATGGGACGTTGATCTAGGAAATAAATGGCTCAGATCAGCTATGTTTGTTTTGTGAGTGTGGGAGACCGGTGACGTGTCAAGCGCTGATTGGTTTAGGAAGAGGGACACAGATCGCCAAGATGGAAAGAGAGAGGTTTATGGACTGGATTAGATTTTGTTTTGGGCCTGATATTTGGGCTGGAATTAATTTGACAAATAGTCAATTTGTATTTGATTAGATTTTTGCAATTGTAGCTATTTAAGTCTTTTTCCCCTTTAAAATTAATTTAAATAAACTTAAACAATTTCAATAAATCTAATAGAAATTAAAACTATCACATATGCTACTAATTACTGTAATTAGTTAATTTATCAATAAAATATCTTATTTTCCTATTTACTACACGAATTTTGAATTATTGTCATAGCAGTCTATTTAATCTAGAAATTAAGGAGTGATTCGTTAAATTAATTATAAATCTTATATGATGTATTTTAGAAAATAGTAAGTATATTTGTAATTACACAACTGATTAATTTTGAAACTAATATTTAATTAATTTTTAATTAAAATAATAGGTATTTATAAATGAAAAATACTTTCAAAATATTCGTTGAAAATATTTAAGTATGAATAAATTAATTTTAAAAAGGTAGGGTCAAAATTGACCGTCAACATATATGTGTGTGTATATACATACATACATATATTCATATATATATATATATATATATATATATANAGAAGAAACCAGGAGCTAGTTAGAACCTAGCTTATTTTACTACTCAAGACTAAAATCAAGATTTTTTTAAGTAATTTCGTGATAGCTTATTGTATCTATTGGGTCTGTTAGATCTGTAGGTTGAAGATTTTAGATCTGGTTAGTAAGAGTGTTAAAGCCCCTAATTATAGTGTCATTAATAGCTTAGGATTTTAGCAAAATTAAAATTCGCTAGTGGAAGATGACAACTACTAGATGATGCAAGCATAGGCGAGTGAAAATCATAGAGATAGAGGTGAAACTGGTGAGGCGGCTGAGAAGGTTGTAAATGAATTAGGGTTAAGGGATTTGGGGGTCGTCTCTAAGGTTAAGCTTGAGAGATTGGATCTGGGTCGTTGATCTTTTAGCTCAACGGTCCGGATATTTAAGGATTAAATTGATTTTTGTGGAAAATTCGGTGGTCGTTGGATATTTGTGATCCAACAGTCAAGATTTAAAAACTCCACGTGTTTTGAAAATTAAAGAGGAAAGTAGAGTAAAATTATGGGCTGTCGATATACGAAATAAATGGCTCAGATCAGTTGTGTTTGTTTTGAGAGTGTGGGAGACATGTGGCGTATCAAGCGCTGATTGGTTTAGGGAGAGAGACACAGATCTCCAGGATGGAAAGAGAGAGGTTTATGGACTGGATTAGATTTTGTTTTGGGCCTGATATTTGGGCTGGAATTAATTTGACAAATAGTCAATTTGTATTTGATTAGATTTTTGCAATTGTAGCTATTTAAGTCTTTTTCCCCTTTAAAATTAATTTAAATAAACTTAAACAATTTCAATAAATCTAATAGAAATTAAAACTATCACATATGCTACTAATTACTGTAATTAGTTAATTTATCAATAAAATATCTTATTTTCCTATTTACTACACGAATTTTGAATTATTGTCATAGCAGTCTATTTAATCTAGAAATTAAGGAGTGATTCGTTAAATTAATTATAAATCTTATATGATGTATTTTAGAAAATAGTAAGTATATTTGTAATTACACAACTGATTAATTTTGAAACTAATATTTAATTAATTTTTAATTAAAATAATAGGTATTTATAAATGAAAAATACTTTCAAAATATTCGTTGAAAATATTTAAGTATGAATAAATTAATTTTAAAAAGGTAGGGTCAAAATTGACCGTCAACATATATGTGTGTGTATATACATACATACATATATTCATATATATATATATATATATATATATATATATATATATATAGACACACACACACACACACACACATCAAAAGGTATTTACAAAGGCACGAAAAAATGGCCCCAAAGTACAAAACTTTCAAATACAATTAAAATAATACAAGCTAAGGTGTTTCCGCCTAATTTTCACCAGAGCCCATCTTGTTATCAGAACCCTCGGGCTGGTACCTCGCCTTGGCTTCAGCTTCGAGCCTCTTGGCCTCTTTGATCATGGCCGCTAAGTCGACCCGCCCTCCCGGTTTGGATCTCCTTGAGATCCTCCCTCCAAGATAGTTACTTCACATATTCAGCCTTCATTATGATCCGGGCTACGGCTATCTCAACATCGGCCTTGTACTAGGCTAACATATCTTAGGCTTCCGAGACCTCGTTCGAAGCTACCTCCAAGATGGACTTCAGTACGGTGTACTCTTGGATGAGAGCATCGTGCTCTGTGACAGCCGAATTGATTTGTGCTCGGAGATCCTCGTTCAGCCGATCCCATTTGTCAGCCTTCTCTTTCGTCACTCGGAGTTGTACCCTGGTCGACGCCAAGTCCTCTTTCGTAGTATCCCCTTCCGATGTTAAGTGGTCCATTTTTCCTCTCAGCTCATCAGCTGCAGCCTTGACCTCGTCTATCTCATCCCTGAGCTGGTCAATCAAGGTTATCCTCTCCTCGACCTGAGAGGTCTCAGGTCGAGAGGTCTCAGGTCGAGGGGTTACCATTGGCAGTTAGACTCTCATTGTCAAGAGAAAGGTCAATTCAATTCTCCTCCCCCGAACTGGAAGATCATTTCGAGATATTTGAACATATTCGAGCACTCTTACCTTCTCAACTAGAAGAGCATAGTCTTTCTTCGCTTTCAAGGCCTCTTTCTAGGCCTTCTCCAGCTCGGCCTGAAGGGCAGGAAGGTTAGCCATGTCCCTAAGGACTTCATCCTTCTACTCACAAAGAAATTTGTACATCTTTCTTTGTCGTACTTGTTCCTTGAGCTTAAACTCGAGGTGGTTCACTTCGATCCTAGATCGGTGAAAGCTTTCATGATGAAGCACTGAGGCCTGTGATATAAAGAAAGAAAATTGTTAAAACACCACTAAGGCAAAGGGAAATCTTTAAGATGAAAAGAGAAGAAGGTATACCCTATACAGCGCCTACTGAGCCTCGTTGAAAGGGCTTGGCCCATCTACCTCATTCATTTTCACTTGGTCTGCTTCAGTTATGGTTACCAAGGAACATAGATATCTAGCCACTCCAACTGGACCGGACAGCATGCTAGTATCCGTCGGTACTGTGAACATGACCGTATTTTTCTGTTCAGGGTCCACACTCGAGGCGAAAAGATGCCTCTCGATGTTTGAGCTCGACCTTGGCCCATCTGACCCCAATTGCATGACACTTTTCAGGATCTCTACGTGGCTAAAGCCGGAGTAATCCTCCAGCATGCCAACATCCATGCCCTCAAAAATTGAGTTAAGGGCATCATCCACGGCTCGGGATACTTCGATCGGTTTCTCTTTGGCAGCCCGAGCTTCATCCAAAATGGCCTCCTTATGAGGGAGCGACTCCTGAAAGTGGATGACGGTGGCATTTTTAGAGGTGGACCTCTTCGGGACAAGAGGGGCCTCTTGTAGAGAAGTAGCCATTTGTTCTTCCTTGGCATCCACCTTCGGGGCCACCAACTCTCGGTCGGCGTTGATTGTTTTGTAAGTGATGAACTCCATATCCTCGTCATCCTCGGGAAAACCTTTGCGCTGATAAAGAGCCTCAAAACCGGGATTCGAGCGCTGGAAGCCTTCTTGGTGCTCTTTCAGACCCTGAGCACAATTCTTTTTCTCCTCTTGGCCTCGGCATGAGCTTCCTTGGAGTCAGGGGATATCTTCTTCTTCTTCATTTTTTTCTCCTTCTTTGCGGCATTTTCGGCTACGGGCTGTGCTGAAGTGGAGGGTTTCAAAGACAGGGTCGACGTCAGGGCTTCAGCTATTTCCTGAAGTTTGGTGGTCTTAGGCAAATCAGTGAAAAAGGACTTAGTCGTAGCAATGAAGGAATAAAACATTCAACCAAGAAAGGGGGGCACTCATCGTAAGAATGAGCCTCCCACTTGACTTTGGAGAGTTTGCGCCACTCACACTAGGGATAGGTGAGTTACTTACATATGCCCTTGACCCACACCCAAAAATATGGGACCCTGTTGGAAACTCGGGTGACAGTTGCATGTCAAACGAAACAAGTAATGAGAATAAAAAGTAGATGCAAAAACGTACTTTGGAAATTTAAGAGGAAGTAAACTTACATTTTGGGTTCCACTTCCCGGGGAACGGCATAAACTCAGAAGGAATGAGGTCCTCGGTCTGTATCTGAACAAACCTACCCTGCCAACCTCGGTCCTTGTCCACGTTTATGCAGGAGAAAGGAGTTTTTTTCGCCCGACGGGCATGTTTGATTTACCCCCCTCGGAAGATGGGGACTGGAAATTCGGAGTAGGTGATCGACCGTGAACCGAGGATCCTCCGTGTTGTTTGCAAAGTGACGGAGAACAGTCATGATCCTCCAAATGGAGGAATGAACCTGTCCGAGGAAGATTTCATACCTCTTATAGAACTCGAGGATCATCGTATCAACCGGACCGAACGTGAAAGGATACGTGTAAATACTCAAATATCATTCCACGTGTGTCGTGATGTCCTCGTTGGGACTGGGAACGACTATGTCTTTGCCCTCCCATTTATAGTCCTCTCGGACTACTTTAAGCGTCTCATTAGTGATGGAGCAAACGTACCTTCACACTTCCTCACCTCGGTCTCCTTGTGCGGAGGCTTTCTCGACCTTGAAGTCGTTATCTATAGAGGAGCCTCTGGGGATGAAATTGTGAGGGGAGGTCCCGCGGCTACTACCAGAAGCGCTGCCTCGGTGCTAGTGGCCGAGGAAAAAGTCATTGGTACAGTATTTAGGGGCACTAATTTCAAAGTCTTAGACATCTCTATCTAGGAATATGAAGGTTTGAAGATTTGGTATGAAGATATGAAGGTAAGGTATGAAGGTTTGAAGATAAAATATAAAGATATGAAGATGTGAAGAAAAGGTTATAAAGATTTGAGGGATTGATAAACATATGAAAAACTCGAGGATAACTCAAGGAAGTTCGAAATCAGAAATTATAAAAGTGAAAATAGGAAAGTGGTACTTTTATAGGGAAGAGTAATAGGTGCGTGACGCTTCGAATTCGATAACTACCGGGGATGATCAACCGGCGGCTGATGTGTGTCAAAAATCAGAACGATGTGACTGATAGGAGGTTTTGGTTCGTCAATTTACTTATGATGTGAGGGAGAAGGACCGGGGTAAACTAATCACTTCTCCTCGCTCTTAAAATCTACTCTCCGAGAAGTTAGCAGACTATCTGTGTACAAGTAAAATCGGGGATAAAGGTTACCCTCAATTTTCCTTTGAGAAGCGAGGAACAACGTTACTCATCACTGGTCGAGTAAGGCTGGGGGTGCCCGCAAATCAGAACAGGAGCGGACGAATGGCACGTCGGGAATCGAGCATAGCCGAACCAGGAGAGATTCCAGCTTGAGCAATACGACCGAGGGTAAAGGAAGAAATGATTAAAGAATACGAATGGATGGCCAAAATATCCACCATCAGCCGGATATTACGGCGCAGATCACGCTCGGTATTGACTGTAGATTGTGTTTTCATGATAGAAAGGAAGAAAAAGATTTTTACCTTATTCGGACTTGTATTAGGGTTAAAACACCCCTATTATATAAGGAGAAGAACTTATTCATTATTTGGTCAATTGTTGGCATGCATATCAAAACAATAAAGTTTGTTTTTGGCTTTTAGAAATTGTTCAAGTGTTCTTCAGCTGTTCATCCATCTAGTTTCAACTGAGCCCTATCCGAGGGCTCGACTGAATTTCTCACACTTGGTTCTAACGCTAGGCTTAATTATTTCATCACACTTGGTTTGATCATTTTATTTCTTTTAAATTCAGTTATTTTCTACTCTTTGGTCATTCGTGTTAAATTAAACTGCGTATATTTTAACTATGTACAAATTTAATTGTTATCTATTTTTAGGGTAAACATTAAGGAACAAAATATTAGCACCAAAACAATATATATTGAACATTCGCATTGTTTCGTATACTTTGTTTAACACAAGTGGATACCTAAGTTGACAGAATTTGCCAGATTCGAAGCAACATTATAATATGATCCCATGTTCGTTTTCTCCAAAATAAGAGGCAGCGCTCGAGGCGTTTAATTTTATGATTAACCACTTGGATTTTGATGTATTAATTCCTAATACTATTGCATGAAGTTATCCAAGCGCACTTTGGTCAACTAATTCTACTTGATTAAAAATTAGTGTTAGACATTATATGGGGTAAAATCGGTTCATATTAATACTTGTATAACAGAGAGACACGTGAAATCGGAGACAGACGGAATGCAAGACAGGTGAAAATCAAGACCGGGGGCAGCAGCTTCGGTTGGTACCGGGAAGTCCCTGAAGGAAATATTGCTAATGAAGACAAACGAATGCCTACCGCCCGATAGCATTTAATGACGAATATTTTGCAGTATTAAATACACAATCCATTATAGATAATTTTGACATTCATAGCCTGCCTTTACACATTCTTCAATGGCCCCATAATTATCATTTAAGAAGGGTTTGATCCTAGGACCTTGTTCCCAAGGTGCAACTATAAATAGTGACTTCAACAACCATTGTAGGGGACATGAATTTTCCGACAAACTTGCTACATACTATTCAAGAG
Organism: Nicotiana otophora; assembly: GCA_000715115.1. Taxonomy (NCBI): domain Eukaryota; kingdom Viridiplantae; phylum Streptophyta; class Magnoliopsida; order Solanales; family Solanaceae; genus Nicotiana; species Nicotiana otophora. The sequence goes on from AWOL01S0479107.1 coordinate 50,024, forward strand.
CTCAATAATACTTTATTTCTTGTCTAATGATATTTGTATTACTGCCTTCGGAAGCTCTGCTCCCGCAACCAAGCTATTTGCTGCCTTATCTCGATTCAACGCTATGTCTTGCATTTTATTTAATTTATTTATTATTTTTAGATCGAATCGATTCGCTTGTCTATAAACCACGTTACAAATTTAATTGTAATATTTTACGGGTAAACAGTTTGGTGCCCACCGTGGGGCTTAGACAGCTGCGTAATTTAGTTGATCCTTCATCTATAACTAACTTGTTTAATTCTTTGCTTCTTAGCGAAAAATATAAAACAAAATGTCAAATAACGATATCAACATCACGCACAATGTTGAGGACCAAGGAAATCAGCCTTAACACGAAAATTCGATCAGCAATACCCGCAATGAGGGGGATGAAGCCACGCCGGTCCATGGTGGGCAATATCCACGACACGTTCGGGAGGGAACTCCTGATGATGCCGAAGACGAGCACATTGCGGAAATAGTGAGGATCCTAAAGGAAAAACAAAAGGCTATTATGGGCCATCTCTCACAACAAGATTAGGTCATGACAGAGTTGAGGCAAGCATTATCGGGTGCTTCTATCAATGATAATGGAAGAGTCTAGTTCCTCCCCCCGCAAATCAAACACCGAGTGGTGAGGTCGGCTTTAATGGGGATGGGAGGAACGGCAGCAGATCTAGTAACAATAATGGTAATGATCCCTTTAAAATCAAACTCATGTGGTTTATAAGGGAAACAAATGCCTGAATGGATCAAATATTGAAAGGACCAGACTCAAAGAAATACACCTAGTTGTGGGACGTGCCAAAATATGATGGGACCCCGGATCCTCAAGAGTACATCACCACCTCTACAACGGCGGTGAAAGGAAACGGCTTAGTTACACATGAGATTGAGTCAATCTTACTAAATAAGTTAGGGGAGACCCTTACGAAGGGGGCCCTGATATGGTATTCACTTTTACCCGAGCACTCGATAGATTCCTTCGAGATGCTTACCGATTCTTTTGTCAAGGCACATATCGGGGCCAGGAAGGTGCAGGTCCGAAAGACCGACATATTTAGAATTGCGTAAGGAGAGTCCGAACTGCTGCGAGAGTTCGTGACCAGATTTCAGAAGGAAAGGATACTGCTACCAGCCATGCTAGATGAATGGGAAGCTGAGGTATTCACTAAGGGGCTGAACCCGGGGAGCTCTGACGCTTCCCGAAATATGAAAGAAAGTCTTCTTGAGTTCTACGCAACAACATGGACGGATGTCCACAACCGCTACGAATCGAAGATAAGAATATAGGATGACCAGCTCTGTCTCCCGGCATCAATAAAGGGTCGGGACCGAGAGAAGAATAAGGAAAAATTGAAAGATGATTTCGACCCGGATCGACGGTCTTCTAAAGACTGGTTCTTTCCCTACAAAAGGGACGAAGGACGCGGCAGAGGTTTTCGGTCGGCAGATAGGTTCGCAACTGATGGGAGAATTGATCGTGGTCGGAATAACATATCGTTGCAGGACAAAGAAGTATCGGGCTCCCGGTACACCACTAACCCCAAATTGTTCGAATATAACTTCAATGCCTAGCGTAGTGGAACTGGTATCGACGATGAGGATGATTAAGGAAGCACGGTTCCCTAGGCCAATGAGATCCGATCCCACTTAGAGGGATCCTAACCTATGGTGTGAGTATCATGAGACTAACGGCCACTGGACTCGGGACTGCCGACATTTGCGCGAGGAGGTGGCGGCATTGCTAAAAACGGCCATCTCAGAGAGTTCCTAAGCAACCGGGCTAAAAATAACTACGGTCGCAATCGGGATAACGCGGAAGCCTCGAAGACGGGAGAAGATCCTCATCGTCTAACGATCAACATGATTTTCGGTGGGAACGAGATTAATGGTGTAAACTTTTTAGCCGCAAAAAAGACAAAGCTACCGGTGACCCATAGCAGCCGAAGACGATATCACCTTCACGGAAGAGGACGCCGATGGACTCCTACTATCTCACAATGATGCCCTGGTAATTTCTCTTAATGTTTTAGATTTTAAAATTAAACGTGTTTTGGTGGACCTAGGTAATTCAGCCAATATTATACAATGAAGGGTGTTGGAACAAGCCAAGCTAATCAGAAGCATCATTCCGGCCACAAAGCTCTTCGTTGGGTTCAACTTAGCAAGTGTGACAACCTGATGGTAGATTCTGCTGCCCATGAATGCCGAAGGGTAATTAAGACGGCCCTGTTTGAAGTAGTAGACAGTGACATGGGCTACAAAATTATTCTTGGAAGACCATGGTTACACGAGATTAAGGTTGTGTTGTCAACATACCATCAACTTCTGAAATTCCCTACTCCAAAGGGAATTAAAATAATATGAGGAGATCAACCGGCAGCGAGGGAGATGAACGCGATCTCAGTTTCCAGTAGTCAATAAAGGGGAGGAGCCGTCGGAATCCTATCAGGTACCAAGGTATTTCTAAGTACCACAAAAAACATACGCAACCAAATCCATAGCGAAAGAGCTCGAATAAGTCGCATTGTTCAAGAAGTTCTTGGAGAGGAAATTCTACTTAGGGATAGGACTAAACCACGAGTTCATGTCATAATTTATAGAATTTCTTAAATTTAATGTTGATTGTTTTGCGTGGTCGCATGCGGATATAACAGGTATAACGCTAGAAGTGGTCATGCACAAGAAAGTCTGGATCCCAACATCCCTCCGGTAAGGTAGAAGAAACTCCCTATTGGCGAGGTCAGAAAAAGGTTTTCAAAGAAGAGGTAACTCGATTGCTTGATGTCGGTTCGATCCGAGAGGTAAAGTATCTCGACTCGCTAGCTAACGCAGTAATAGTTCCAAAAAATAAGAATAAATGTCGCATGTGCGTAGATTATAAGGATCTGAATAAGGCGTGCCAAAAAGACTCGTTCTCATTGCCAAACATTGATCAAATGATTCATGCGACGGTCGGGCATAAGTTGATGAGTTTCAATGGTTCCTATTCCGGGTACAACCAAATCAAAATGAACCAGGAGGATCAGGAAAAAACTTTGTTCGTAACGAACTTTTATTATAGAGCGACACGTGAAACCGGAGACAGCCGAAAAGCGAGACAGGTGGAAACCAAGACCGGGGGTAGCAGCTTCGGTTGGTACCGGAAAGTCCCCGAAGGGAATATTGCTAATGGAGACAAACAAATACCTGCCACCCGATAGGATTCAATGAAAAATATTCTGCAGTATTAAATACACAGTCCGTTATAGAGAATTTTAGTATTCATAGCCTGTCGTTACACATTCTTTAATGGCCCCCATAATTGCCATTTAAGAGGGGGCTTGATCCTATGACCTTGTTCCCTAGGTGAAACTATAAATATTGAGTTCAACGGCCATTGTAGGGGGCACGAATTTTCTGACAAACTTATGTTACATACTATTCAAGAGCTCTATAACACTTTATTTCTTGTCTATTGATATTTGTATTAATGCCTTCGGAAGCTCTACACCCGAAATCAAGCTATCTGCTGTATTATCTCGATTTCAACGCTAAATTTTGTATTTTATTTAATTTATTTATTATTTTGGGATCTAATCGATTTTCTTGTCTATAAATCATGTTACAAATTCAACTGTACCGTTTTACGGGTAAATATAGGTATGCTTTCGTCCATTTGTATTCGTCCTTTATAAGAAATGGTGAAAAATCAACGAACAACGAAACTTGAATAAAAGTAATATTTCTTTTCTTCTTTATGGTGCATTTAAGATTAGATTTACAATTCAGTTGCATTCAGCAAACTCGCACGTAAAACTTTTAAAACTAAGATCAAGACAGAACCTTCTATTTAAATCAAAAGAAGTAAGTTACGACCATTATTAATTATAAAACCGTTTGATTTTAAATAAAAAATAATTACGAAGAACTTGTTGAGCTGGAGAAGACATGCGATAAGTACAGCTTGGTATTGAAAGTTATAAATACACAGGTGATATGTGTGCGTCCAGTACATTCATTCAAATCCGATAGTTTTAGTTCAAATTTCGTATATGCACTGAAAATTCATAAAACAACTATAAACAGTAGATTTTCCAGTAAATCAAATGATTATTATGCTAAAATTTCGAACTCGATCCCGTAAAATTTAAATGGATACGCTTCTATG